>APFE030946991.1:29486-82904 GCA_000404065.3 Pinus taeda | reverse complement strand
AAAAGTTCTTTTTAGACTATAATGCAATGATTTAACAACTGGGTGGATGAAGTAAGTGGAAAAAGAAGGCTGAGAGGGTGTATAGGAAGGTGCAGGTTTGAGGCTCAACAACAAGATCAACTCAACTGACATGTTAATTTATCTTCCAATACAAAGTCGACTACCCATCATATGTGTCAATGTTTATGTTGGAAGATGACTTGGTGAATAATCCAACATGTTATGACCACGACATTCAGCCATAACCTTCACTATATGTGTGTGTGTGTTTGTTTGTGTGTGCATTTTTCCTTGCAAACATAAATCTGCCCTCGAACTTCAACAGTTTAATTCTTCTCTGCTAAACGTAGTTGGACCTTTTCTAACATAGCAGACTCCATTATGTTTATAAACTCGCCTTCCAATCATTTGTAACTCCACTTTGTATTACAAGGGTTGGGCTTCGCCAATGCACAGAACTAGACTTCCACCATCAAACTGCAACATATATGACCAACCTTCGCTGTATGTATCTAGTCACTAAACCTTACCAAATGTTAACACTACTTCTGCCAAAACCCTGCTATCAGAATTCCACAAAAACTAGACTTCACCATACTTGTGCCAAGACTTTGTTATCAAATCAGACTTCTGCCAAGAATAAGGTTATGCTATTGTAATTTAGCTTTCATCAGGGATTTGAACAAAACCAACCACTCATGGTTTCTCCTCATACATCTCAGCAATGTGATTGTGAATTGGTTCTAACTCAAGAGGAACCATTACAAAACAAACAAAACCAAAACACTAAACTAAAGTTTAAGAAGCACAGTCTTGACTCTATGTCTCCAAAATGAGAACCATTCATTCGTCAAACAGAAAACTTGTCATTTTTTCATGTATTTTTTGTTCTTACATGTTATAGCCCTCGGTAATATGATATATATACTTGTGCATGTGGTCCCAGAGGTCGACCATGAACCAACGATCACATCCATATGACCATGTCAAAACCAAATACTTATACCATGCCATTAAAATTGTGTCGTGGTCCCATATGGCCATGCCTTGTGAATCAATGCTTAGGGGTCCCTAATCACTTGCATGATGATGTCAACATGATATCATCATGCCATGTGGCAACATGTGAGGGGTGCCACATATCACCCATATTTAAACTTTTCACTAATAAAAAACTACCAAATTTACATGCCATGTGGCGGCTCCTAGTGGTGCCATATCCCCCTATTGACATTATCTAATTACATGCCATTCCACATCATACATGTCATTCCATGTCATACATGCCATTCCACGTCATACATGCCACCACATCGTACATGCCATTCCACATCGTACATGCCACCACGTCATTTCCTTCATCCAATCAACGTGTGTCATGTGTCTTAAAAATCCACTTGGCTCTGCCACCTATGCCTCCATTGAATGTCTACCACGTGTCAACATTTTATGGTATATAAGGGAATCATTAAACATCAAGCACTTATATCATCATCCATTGTTTATGTTTTGTGATCATCGTTAGATTAACTTAAAGATGTACATTATTTAATTGCATCAAATAGTGCACAAGTTTGTGCGCCTGAAGCCATCGATTGACTGTCAATGATCGGTCCACCCTAAAGATGCATACTCTTTAACAAATTTGGTGTCAATATTTTTGCGCTATAGTTTAGATCCTTCACCCAATGCCCATCTTCAAATGGCTATAACCTCTCATATGGGAGGATTTTTTCAAAGTGTAATATATTGTTGGAAAGGTCTCAATGATAACTATCCAACCATACTATCCATAAGCTCATTAGGACATCATAACTTCATCGAAAACCTAATATACTTCAAACCTCTTTAACTTGACTTAATGAGGTCATGTGAGAGATCAGGGTATCATATTGCTTCATGGATGATAGGGTTGCTTCCTTAAGCATCCCCTTTGACATCAATGACAATTCTATGTGCAACAATCTTTATATGGAAGAGTTTGGTCATCTTCTTCTCTTATTGTCACTAAAGGCTACTCAAATTCACCCCCTTCGGCACTGATGTGTAGACAATATTCTCATCCATATCCAAGCTACTTTTTCGCTCGATTGCTTGAATATATTTGTAATGATATGTGTCTTGTTCTTTTCGTTTTTTTGGTTCTTTGAGTTTAGTTGTATACGTAATTTCTATCAGTTCTCCTTTGTTTGGTGATCAATTCTATAGTGGTTGCAATTGTTTCTAGGATATTTTCACTAGTGTGTTATGGTTGTTGGCCTCATGTGCTCCCCCCCTTTCCATTTCTTCTTCCCTTATTTCGAAGCTTCCTAGTGTTCTTTCTACTTTGAACAACTCAAATGTCCTTTCTTTTGGCCTTTGTTTTTCATGTATTGCGCCTACACAAAAGGCTCGTCAATTGTTATGGGTTTGAACAACATCACTTGCTTTAGTAGATGGCTATGTAGAAGTCCAGATACTTAAGGAGTATGTCTAGGTTCATGCATGAGATACCTAGCATTATTTCCATCTTCCTAAATTTTGTGGTGTACTAATGCACCTCTACCCTTGTCTTTTCCTAAAGTAATGCCACTGGATCCACTAGTCTTTAAAATATCTTATAGGGTAGAATTGGGACCTTATAAGAGTTTTAAAACCCTCCCATTTAGTCACTAGATGACCCCCCTTGAAATTCAAGTTTTTGTGTGGCTTTCCCATGAGGTTAGGGCATTTCCTTTTAATTTCAAACAAGAAAATGAATTTTTTTGTTCCTCATCTATTTGGCAAACATTGAAGTAAACATCTAATTAATGCAACCAGTTATTTAAATTCAAAGCATCGATCTCACCTTAATATCAACTGATATCCACCTTTGCTTTAATTTTGAAGAGGGGTTGTGAATGGTCATGACACTCAAACTTCACTACTCTTTATTTAGTTTCCTAGATTTCTTTGTTTCTTCCTAATCCCTTGATTTCCCCTCCAACCTAATCTCTGCGTTGGAACCTCCATATTCTCCAAATAGTCTAATTTTCTTGGTTAGGGCCGCCATGAGGAGGATAATATTACAGTTTATATATACAACTTGCACTTCCAGTCACCCAAACCTCTCGTTTTCCATATCTCAAGGGTTATCATAAATTGATTCATTGGCCAAGACTGGAGTTTTATGAATTTCTACTTAATACTAATCTGATGACTAAGGTTTTAAAAGTTTCTACCCAAAAAAACTTACTCTAAAACCATTATGATATGTAAATTACCATATATATTTCATTAGACAATTTGTCACAACAAATTTATTAAAATAATCTAAAATCTATACTATAAAAAGTTAATTAAAATAATCTAAAATCTATATCATAAAAAGGCTGGTTTCCAATACCAACATGCAAATATGTCTCCTTAGAAGTTAGAATATAAGCCATATTAGCATATTAATTATTTACTTCTAAGAGGGTTTTCTTTTATCCATTCTCAAATTCTCAATTTATCCATTAGTTCTCTCCCTCCCCTAAAATAGTAATGTGATGTGCCTGCTTATTTACTTCTAAGAGGGTTTTCTTTTATCCATTCTCAAATTCTCAATTTATCCATTAGTTCTCTCCCTCCCCTAAAATAGTAATGTGATGTGCCTGCTTGTTGTTTTGAATCTTTTGTTTATAGTATTATATTGTGTGAAATAATATATGGTGATCAAAGTTTTGGACCATATCATATTTATGTTACATTAATTATCAACGTATAAATGATTGCAAGTAGGGATATTCAAATGATATTTTCGGTTAATGACATCCCTGAGTGAAGTGAAATCCTTAGAATGGGGACATTTTTAATCTTAACAAGGTTGCCTTCTCTTATATTTATCATAAACTACCTTTTACATCATATAGTGCTTCGGCCCTTGCAATTTTTTTTTTGTACTTCATGGATTACGTACGTAGGCTTTTCCGCCATGTTTGTTAATTTTTAGGCAGTTGTTGATCTGTTTGTATTTGGGGTTTCATACTTGTAATGTAGTATTATTTATTTTGGAATAGTCGCATTTTTTTGGTTTTTTATTAATATTTGTAATATGTGGTATTATTTTTTTTGGAATAGTCTTTATTGTGATTTTTTTGGTTTTTGTTTGGATTATCTGTTTGGAGTAGAATTTTTTATTAATGTTTGTAATGTGTGGTATTATTTCTTTTGGAATGGTCTTCATTGCGATTCTTTTGGATTTTTGTTTGGATGATTTGCTTGGAGTAGAATTTTTTATTAATGTTTGTAATGTGTGGCATTATTTTTTTTGGAATAGTCTTCATGAGGACTCTTTTGGGTTTTTGTTTGGATGATCTGCTTGGAGTATAATTTTTTATTAATGTTTGTAATGTGTGGCATTATTTCTTTTGGAATAGTCTTCATCGCGACTCTATTGGGTTTTTGTTTGGATGTTCTGCTTGGAGTAGAATTTTTTATTAATGTTTGTAAGGTGTGGCATTATTTCTTTTGGAATAGTCTTCATCGCGACTCTTTTGGGTTTTTGTTTGCATGATGATAGTTATCTTTTTATTATGTATCTTTGGAATGTGTTTACGCATATGAAAAATATAATTTCATTTTTATTTGATGAATAAAATTATACACATATGAAAAATATAATTTCTTTCTTTTTCCCCTTGGAAAAAAGTCTTAATTTCTAATAATATATAAGAAATTACATTTTGTAGATGCCTAAGCATATGCATGCTAAGGCCTGTTGCTTGTCAGATACAAAAGAACAAGTGATATGTTCTCCATGCAGGGAGCATTAGGTATCAGTTACCTAATTTCTGGTGCATGTTTCTTTACAGAGTGTATATATATCAAAATTGCTTTTGTCTCTTCGCGGAGAGAGAAATAAACATAAAAATTGGTGACTGTTCGTCACAGACTATAGTTCAAGTGCAGTAAAGATGAATAGCATAAAAATATATACAAGTGTTCATGCAAAATAAGATGGGCCTATAGCCCATGATCATGAAGATCGATGAAGGGTCTATGATAATGCTGATAAAATGCCCCATCGATCTCTTCTTGAATTTACCAGTCATCGTTTTGCCTAAGCGTTGCCTCTTTGGATAGGAAGTTTGCCCCAGAGTTGTGCTCCCTGTAAATGTGATAACAGATAAATGAATCAAATGTAGAAATCAGTCTATGGGCCTCATCCAATATATGCCTCAGATAAAATGCATTGCAATGTGATGCTTTATTTAACCAATTGCAAACAACTTTGGAATCCCCAAAAAGCTGAAGATGTCTGCAATGCTTTTCTAATGCAAAGTGTATGAGATGTTTTGCAGTGCATAATTCAGCATAATTATCGGTACCCCTCCCCAATCTCATCTGAATTTTGTAACAATGAGATTAATTTAGGTAAAGTATGGCTCCACCTCCACATCCCACATCATGTGCAGATCCATCAAAATAAGTCCACGGGATGGTCTTATCGATGTTTTCAAGTTTAATGATTTTGAGAGGAGGGTGGGAGTCCTCCTCGGGAAGGAGGTCATAATCCGCTACAACTTTGTTCATAATAGTAGGCCAATGTGGATCCTTCAAATTAAAAATAGAATGATTTCTAGCAATCCAAAAAGACCAGCACATGAGTAAGGGCATATTCCTGGGTTTACTGTTATGGCTTTCACACCATAGGTTCCAGGCTTCCATGATGTTTCTGCCTTGCCAAGTTTTTAAAGAAGGATAGGGAGCAGTAATGATAATCCATTGTTCTATGATAATGGGACATTTAAGAAATATGTGTTCAGTGCTCTCCTAATCTCTTCGACAGAGATGACACCAAAAGGGCCCATGGAAAGTTCTTTTCATCAGATTGAGGCCAGTAGGTATCTTGCCGAATAATATATTAAAAGGTGAGCGGGCTTGGCCCAGGCAAGTCACTCCTCGCGACTAGTCAATGCCCTCGCTTAGGTTTGAGCACAAGACCTCACTGTCTTTACGAGTTTGACTTTACCAACCAGCCGCCTCCGCCGACCTAATTTCATTCTTATTTGATGAATAAAATATACATTTTTTTCTACGAAAAAAATATTAAAAAAAAAAAAAAAAAAAAATGTATTGTCATTTATATGTATTTAATGAGATTTAGTTTATTGGTTGAATATAAACGAAAATACAAATTAATAAAATCTCAAGTTCTTATGTCTTGTTGTAGTTATATTTTTGCATAATAAAATAATTTGAGGCCCTTAGTTTGCCTATGTATTTTGGGTTACTTGTAGTTTCTACTTGGAGTAGAATTTTTTATTAATGTTTGTAATGTGTGGCATTATTTCTTTTGGAATAGTCTTCATTGTGACTATTTGGGGTTTTTGTTTAGATGATCTGCTTGGAGTATAGTTTTTTATTAATGTTTGTAATGTGTGGCATTATTTCTTTTGGAATAGTCTTCATCGTGACCCTTTTGGGTTTTTGTTTGGATGGTGATAGTTATCTTTTTATTATGTATCTCTGGAATGCGTTTACGTATATGAAAAATATAATTTCATTTTTATTGATAAATAAAATTATACGTATATGAAAATATAATTTCATTCTTATTTGATGAATAAAATTATACATTTTTTTCTATGGAAAAAAATAAAAAATAAAAATAAATAAATTGATAATTTATATTGTCATTTATATGTATTTAATGAGATTTAGTTTATTGTTGAATATAAACGAAAATACAAATTAATAAAATCTCAAGTTCTTATGTCTTGTTGCAGTTATATTTTTGCATAATAAAATAATTTGAGGCCCTTAGTTTGTCTATGTATCTTGGGTTACTTTGAAAAAGAGACCCTCCCAGACTTTGTATAAAGAGGAGGTGGACATCTTAGTAAAGAAGGAAGGCATAACTAGGTTCTTCACTTAAAATTCAATTCCATGTTGTTTCAATTTCTCAAGTTTCCTTATGAATGCTTTTAAAGGTGGGATCACTTATAACACAGGTCAATATTAAGGATGAATACGCTTCCTTTTAAATATGTGTTTGTATTTAATTTTTATTCATGAGTATACATTGGTGTTAAATTTTCAAGACTAATTCAACTATGTATGTAAATACATTATAAATAAGAGGAATAGTTGTATAGCAATATAGTCTCCATCTCTTTTGGTAGTTATTGATATGTTGGTGTGATTAAAGGTTATGTAGGGTCCATATTTTGTCGTTATTCAAAAACGCTCCCATTTTTGCAATCTTTTCGGCAATCTATTGTTATTTTTTCCTCATATGCCTAATCACCACCTCCATTAAAAAAACATATGGTTGTGATCTCTAAAACAATTCTTCCCTCATGAATCTTAAAATGGCCAAATCATGTGCTCAATGTCACATAAAAGATTGATCGGATAACAATTTCAGAGTGCTCACTCTTTCACTAGAATTAAAAACCAATTTTAGAAGTATAGTACATTGGGCGAGGTAGAGATTGTGGTTGCTTATGGGTGAAGAAATTTCTTTAAGTAGACTATGTATGTAATGTATCATTGCTAAAATAAGCTAATGCAACCTCACAATTTTATAAAAAAATTCTTTGATAAATTTCTTCAAACAATTAGTGTGTAGACATTTCATCAAACATTTAGGATGCAAACACTTCAACAAGAGATTTGAGGGAAAATCAGTATCTTGTATTAACATGACTAGAAACTTTTACAATTCAAATTCAATGGGGAACCTGAGATCCAACTTCAGCAATAGAGAAGAATGACATTGACCTTTGCCCACAAGACTTGGTACCATAAGAATTTTGGCTTATTTAGCAAATTAACTTCAGTCTACAGCAAATGGACTTCTACAACAAGTCCGGCCTTCTAAAATATGATGACCTGTCTCTCCCAGAATGATTTCAACCTCTAATAGCATATCTCGTCCTCTCAACAATCCAGGTTGAAGATGATCATAGTAACACGAGTACCGCTCCCAGGAATTGGAGAGCACGTATCCCACACTCTCGCACTCCTTGGAGCTTGGGAGATGGTAGGAAACTTTCCAAAATCGTCGGGAGCTTCAAATGGTAGTTTGGAGCTTTTCGGAAGCTTCACTACAACATATTTTGATGTTTCGGGTACCTATTTTGAGTAGATTTTCACCTTTCGAGTAACTATTTTGAGGAGAGAAGGTACCATTTATTTATTTTCTAAGTGATACATGACAGTTTAAGAGGTTAGACTGCATGGGTTCTGTAAAGTGACAGAGACATGGAGATGTAGCAAAGTTTTCAACAAAATATAAACAGTTTCCAGTCATTCCTTGGCAGTGTTTGTTGCAAATCTTGAAGTTCAACAATTGCAAATAAGTCTACTTTCTTGAAGTCTGTCTTGAAGCTTTAATGACAAGATTCAACCAATTATAGTGATGGTCAGAAAAAGAAAGAGTCAGTTTCATTTTATAAATTTCCAAACTTGAATTTCAAAGTTGAATATAATATAGCATTGCATGAAATCATATAATAATCAAGTAATGATAGCCTTTTTTTTCATTGGAAAATTGTTGATGGATTAATATTTTGATTTTTTCTGGCAGTGTTTCAAAGTTCAATATTTTACATATTTCATTGCAAGGTGGAAACTGCAAGATGGAATTTAATTGGCAAGTTTTAGATGGAAACAAATAAATTATTTTATTTTAATTTTAATATATATTAAATTTTAATATATAATATTATTGTCGCTCCCAACTTGATGTTTCTTGTAAATTTGGGCAAAGCTTCTAGCCGTACCACATACTTGTTCCCCCGTACCCGAAGTACCCAAGTACCGGAAACTCATGCAACATAGAAGATGACCATTTGATAGTGAATTTGGCCTCTCATAATTACAAGCAATAACTTGATCTAGTATAGAACTCAGCCCCTAGACTATGAGGAATTTGATCTCCTTATAATAATGGGATTCGACCTTCCTATATAAGTGATTCGACCTCAATAGAAACACAAATAAACCCTTGAGAAATTGATGCACTTTAGCTAACCTCCAAACAAGATTGATCTATCAAATAGTAAGGGAATTCTGCTCAAATATGTAAGCACTTAGACCCCGTGGAACAGATGAACTCGACCCCTTCAATGATAATAATTTAGCCTCTGAAATGTTGGAACTCGACCTTCAAGATGGGTGAATTTTGGTCCTCTTCAAGAATGCATTCAGCCTGCCACAAGGAGATGGATTTTTGCCTCCAAAAATAATAATTTTAGACCCCAAAAATAATATCAAATGAACACTAATTTGTCCTCCACAAAGATTGAAATTGACCCCAAAGAGAAACTCAGCCCTCCTAAATGATTGTCCACAATATAAAAAAATTCAGCCCCTAGAAGGAATGTGATTCAACCACCTTCAGAATTATAGATTCGACCCTTTTTTATGGAGATAATTCATTCCTTAATCAGAATGGATTCAGTCCCTTATATACTAAAAGTATGTTCTCTGAATCAGTAATCAATTTGGCCCCTTAAAGAAGGTTACTCAGCTCCCACAAACATTAGATAAACTCAGCATCTTTGAACTCTGACAAATATATATCTTTGGCATTTTGGAGAATAGTCACAAATGACATATAAATAACAATAATTGGAAAATTTATGTAATTTCTTCTCAATGTCAACTAGGGTGGCATTCAAAGTCCACCACAATTAGCTAAGGACCGACTAAGGTGACACTCGAAGTTCACTAAAACCAGTTAGAGACCTCCACCTGAAACCCTCATGTTAGACCCACTTGAGTCCGAATCAATCATCAAGAGAACAATCACCAATAAGAATGCAGAGAATGGCCTACTCTTCCCTTTTTATAAGCCTTTGTCAGATCTTCTCTAATCTTCTAGAACTCCCTTTTATAGTATTTTATTGATGAAGCCACTTATTTTCTCTAGGTGACTTTTGCCCCTTTTTATTAATAATAATTTTCCCCTTTATTTGTAATAATAATAATAATATCAACATCCCCTCAGTAATTTCCCCTCTCGCTAGCCTAGAGGAGACAGTTAGGCAAGTGGGAATGATATATTTGTGCTCAAGAAATCAAGGACATTACAAGGTATCTTTGTCGCACGGTTGAAAATTTAAAAAGCAAATTTGACTAAACAAAGAATTTCTGGAATACTAAAAATCTAGACAGCTCATTTATTTCGATTAGATACGGCAATCAAGATTATAATCCTCATCATTTTGGAATGATTCTAACTACAATAATAAACAAAGGGTCAATGTAATATAGTCTAGACCCCTTCTGGACAAGCATAATCTTATATAGTTCCTAAAGGTTTTTCAAGTTGGCTCCATGTGAAAAAAATGGAGAAAAGGACAACGCGCTCCCAGGTGACCTTGTGTTTGAATGGTGGCCAAAATTGGTCAGCTAGTAGCAGAGTGGCCTATAGATTACTTATTTCATGTGTCACTTTTCTGTGGTGAATCCTTCAACTTCTTCTTGCTTATAAGCTTGAGTGTTAATGTCCTATGATTGTCGTGAATACATATACATAAAAATGGAATTATCTTTCATCTCACCATTACTATTCTAAATGGTACATTTTCAATACAAATATATATTCGAAGGGGATTCAAAAATGTTATGTCTACAAATTATGTGGACATATCTAGAGCTAATCGATTAGTAGGAAGATAAAACTCTATCACTAATAGTATGGTGCATATACATTGCCGGATATAAATCAGGAATGGTGTATCAATGGGTTATGTATTAATACAACTTAGTTTCATACATCTTCTAGATCACAAACACGAGGATAGCTAACAAAGCATGGTCGAAAAAAAGAATCGCAGAAAGCAAATGTGATAATAGTAATTTAATTTAAGCTAGTCATGTGTGTTCCTTGTCAATGGAGAGTGTTTCTTCATGCCTGCTAATAAAATCAACCAAGATGAGGGGAGACGGTCATTTTATATATGGAGTTAATAACTCAGCTCTGGCCTCCACAGACAAAAGACATCAAATAAGATTCGAGTCATATTTAAGCATCACTACATGTCTTTGCACATGCACATGGAAGCCATAGGGATAGTGACCAAAGCAAGTTGTAGAGAGGAAATGTGATAATACCAATATAATTTGAGGTACCCATGTGTGCTCATTTTCTATGGAGTATGTTTCTTCTTGGCCAACAAAATTATGAGACAAGCCTAGGAAGGATTGGAATTTTACATTTGTAATCAATACATTATTTTATTGCTTCCACAAACATAAAGCATAAAATAAATGTGGAGGTGCGGAGGTGCAAGAGTGTAGAGAAGTGCATAGAATCACCTCTTTGTTACAATGATATGTCTTATCTTTAAATTCCAAGTATTACTTGTAACTTTACAAGAGGGGTGGAATATGTTTTGCCACTAGAGAATTTGTCCATATCAAATCAAGAAGATACTGGTGGATTGGTGTGTCTTGTGTTCACATCTTTAGAGCTGGTAGGTTTGATATCAACATTTGGAAAAATTTAGCAGCAAAATTTCCACATCATCTACAATCTTGGTCGTAACAACCTTTACTTTACTCTAATTACTTGTGATTCTATGTAATATTATTCTCCATTAGCTTTTCAGCTTTGTAATATTGCTTTTTAATGATCCACAGTGGTATTTTAGGCCCTACACAGTCGACTCTGAACATTTGGCTTTACATTGTAGCGAAAATCATCTGATGCGCACAGTGTTTTTTAGGACTAGCCTCATTCAGGGCCCCGCACAATGTTGTTCGGTCCCACACAATCAGGTAGATTACAATCATCTTCAAACCCACAAGTACATAAGGTGATTGGAGGTGCAAAAGTGTGGATGTCCCCCCCCTCCCCCCCCCCAACACCAACCCCTCACTTACATAAAGGACTTGGTCAGATCACTAACAGTGTCAAGTTAATAGTGTGGTTGTTAGTGTCAGAGAACTCACCGACAGACTGGTCATTTACAAAATTAGTCTTTTTTCATTTTAAAATTATTTTTTAGACATTGAAAAATACCAAAATTAAATCACCCTCCACCAGGGGAATTATGTTCGACCAAGGCTCGCTCAGTGAATAGAAAATTAGAAATAAGATTTTCAAAAATTATAAAATATTTTTCAATTTATGGAAAAATGGAAATATTCAACATTTTCTGAAAATTCTGGTTATAGTTACAAAAAAGTTACAAAAACTTGGCAAACTAATCGAGAGTCAAAGGACTTTGACCGCAAGGCTATTGCTATAGTCCTTGGTAGAGACAAGGACTAATAATTTAGGTGTTTATTTTTTAAAGAGTCTTCATTATTTAAAGTTTCTATTGTTTTCAATATTTGTTGTTACGAGTGGCATATGATTCTAAAAACATTTCATTTGTTGGAAACTTAACTAATTATCAGTTTAATTTTTGGGTTATGTATTTTGATAATGTTAATGTATTTTATGATAATGTTTATATATTTTATGATAATTCATTTCTTGCTTTAGTTCTAAGATATTTTCTTTGATGATTATTTACTTTCACAATTTGTACAAAATTTTCCTTAAATAAATGTTATGTATTGTGTACTATTATATTTATTTTGTTTCATGTTTTTTCTTTGCTTTAACATATATTGATCCACGTAATTGGCACATTATGCATGTTAACCTTTATTCATGCTAACACACTGTAATTTAACATTTAATTTAAGCTAATAGCTTTTAGTTTAAATTAAACTCACACTAGTGGCATGTAACTCAATGATTTAATTCGTGATTTAGCTATTATCCTAATAATTTAATGAATATATCACAAACCTAAAGCACACATTAAAATAAACCTTGAATCATTAAGGAGACCCAATACTCATAATTCAAATGAAATCTAGTAACAACCTTAACAAATCAATTTCCAATGAATAATTGATTTTTGAGTTTCAATTCCCTCTTCCTCTTGATTAGCCCTCCAAGATTGTTCTATATTAATGAATATATCACAAACCTAAAGCACGCATTAAAATAAATCTTGAATCATTAAGGAGACCCAATACTCATAATGCAAATGAAAACTAGTAACAACCTTAACAAATCAATTTCCAATGAATAATTGGTTTTTGAGTTTCATTTCCCTCTTCCTTTTGACTAACCCTTCAAGATTGTTCTATATATTAATTCTATAATGTATGTTTTGAGCATCAACATGACATAATTCTCTACTTGAAGTGAACATAAGTTAAGGAAGTCATGAAAGGTTATAACTAGTAGGTTTTAGTTTGAATATTCTCCAACTAAAGTTTTCCCTCTTTATTCACATCCACCCTTTTGTGGCTATACAAATTAACTTTTTATTCTAGATATTCCTAATATATGGGTGGAAGAATATTTGGATACATATGGTTTTGGTAATCATCTTGAGAAAATAACTCAATGATTCACCATTTTCATGTGTCATTAGTGTAGAGCAAGCATATGCACACATACATGGGACCTAGGCTTACGGACACACTTCGTAGACTACTTCATTCTTAAAATTGATGGAAATAACAATAATTGGGACGTGTGCTTATGGATGTTTTTCTTGGACCAATTATTTCTTATGATTAAAAGTAGCACCCATATACGGAACCTTGGCTTGTGGACGTAAACCATAGACATAAGCATTGAGTACAATGGTTCTCAAATGGGGGTGGAATGGTAGGATACTCCTTATGGATGTAATAAGGGAATAAGGGCCCATTAGATTGATTTTAGGATAATTACGGTGGCCAATTAACATAATTTGGACTAGATCGACAACGTTAATTATTGGATAAGACCCACTAGGTAGTCCAAGTGTAAACTAGTGTTAACCATTGACAATGTCCAAGTCACAAAGATAACATTTAAGGGAAAGGCTTCCCTTCTTATTTTTATAGAAGTGATATTTCTCTTCTAGGGATGATTGAAAACTCATAATGATACATAAATCAAAAGATTGTATACACAATGAGATGATATTCACAATGATATTTATAAAGTAAGATTCTAAATAAATAAAAGTGAAATGAATATATTTGTTTTTAGCATAGCAGTAAATAGAACACACCATATCATTTAGCAAGATGAAAGAAAAAATACCACATTCACAAAGAACTTAACATTATATTTCAAATTATTTATATTAATAGGATCAAGATGAAACACACACTAGAAATCCCATGCTTTAAATCAAAGTCTTGAGATTGCAATAGTTACAAGTTCCTAAGAGTTCTATGTGGAACTTCCAATATACAAAAACTAATAGGTTTATAAGGGTTCATGAAATAAAAACATGTTCATCCAAATGGACTAGGATGGGGTTGTCATGGACCATGTAAATGGAAAGACCTAGAAAGACCAGGACAAGACACTCAAAAAACAACCTTTGAGTTTAGACTAACTCTAAAACAAAAGGTAAATGAGTGCTAACTAAGAAGAAAGTGTTGGAAGACTCAATTAAGGGAACTATTATTTATAATGCTAAAAAACAAAATCTCTCTTTTCTCCACTCAATGAAGTCTCTATTTAATGTTGCACCTCTGGAAGAAAATGTAACCGCTCCAACTATATTTGTGCTATTAAAATTAATTAGCCTTCAACTACTTTTCATGGTGACTTTTAACCACTTTCCAATGAAGTCTCACAATGATTTTATGGTTTGCTTCATGCTTCACTCATATATTAGAGAATTTATCCTCAACTTCATTTGTTTTGGCACTTAACTTATGTATTGCATTTTCTTGATCATAATTCTTGTTTATGTTATTTATTAACCATTTTTTAATCTTACTTTGAAGTATTTGTAATTGTTTCAAAGGTTTTGGCCCAAGAGATATGCATTTCATATATTTTCTATTTTATTCTTTCTTTAGTTAGTATGGCATCCACCACCATATGTGGACCATCTATTTCCTTTTCCATTTTAATATTTCTAAAGAATACACAAGTCATTATTGTAGCAACATCATCACAATCAGTGATAAATTGTTTTAGAGAAATAATTATTTCATTCCAATAAGCATTTAGGTGTTTGATATGCACACTTTAAGGAAAATTCTATTATTTCCTCTACATTTCATTTATATCAGAGACCCCAACAATGAAAACATTTAGATCATTTTTAACAAAATACTCATCGGTTTAAAGATCATTTTGTAAAATCTCTTTATAAGAAGTAATTCTAGAAGCAATAATAAGTGAACTCTTTGTTAGTTCCCATAGCTACAAGATTACAAAAACTCTTTTGTTTATATTTCCAACCACATATTTTCTAATCTCCCCCACTAGACGTGATTTTTCTTTCATTGTTTCACATGGTTTAGATAATTCTTATGTTATCTCTTAGAGGAAACCCTGGTTGTGGGAAAACCTCTAAGGTAACCTCAAACCTCTTTGAGGTTGAAATCTGGCCCTTCAACCTAAAGAGGGATCTCTCCCTAAACTCAACTACTCAAGGTCACTATAGTAGAAAGTTTGCAATTGAGTCTTATGGCTAGATTTATTGAAAAATGACTGAAATTTGGTTGGGCTATGTGAAGGTTCCACCATTGGGCATGGAGTCTAACCCAATTAGGTCTCATAAAAACACAATTTCAATGAGAAAAACACAAAAGAAGGGTAGCAGTAATTCCTTTGACACTTAAGTGATTTAGAGGAAGATGGAGGAAATTAGAGTAAGGGTTAAGTGAACAACAATTATTAATGTCTAAGAAATAAAGAAACGGGAGCATAAAATATGAATCTCAATCTCATACACTTGTTTTTCAGACATGAGTAAATATAAAGCAAAGCAAAAGACAGACAGGGAAACACAACACAAAAATTTCTGTAAATGCTCATGAATATTGTTTTCATTAATGATATGCTCAAAAATACACAAGGGATGATATATCTCAAATAAACTCCAACCCTTTTTCCTTCTACAATCTTTGCTTATATAAACATTACAATAACTAAAAAAAATTTGTAGATCAAAAAATAATTACAGTAATCGAAAAATAGAATAAATATCTTAGGTACATGCATCTCAAAATATGTTTTTAAACATATCAAAAATCATAATAACTTTCCAAAAATTATGCTACAAATGGGGCTAAGAAAATGTATCATGTTTGTATTCCCCTCGCTATAGATTAGCCTTGTCATCCTCCAAAAACGGGTTTATGTTTTGTTGTTATCTTCTTTATCATCCATGTTGTAATACGTTGATACCATCATTACCAATCTTTTAGTTGCCTGAATCGATATTTTGCTAATAGGTCGATTGTCAACGCCCTTTCCAAATTGTTTCTTTTCAAAATGCGCTGGCAATGGAAATGGTAGTGATTTCTATGAAAAATATTGCTGACAAGGGAAATGTCAGCTCACCTTTGTGCTTCTATATATCTAAATGCTGACAGGTATTGTAATAGCCCTGGTGAAAATTTCGTGTAATAAAAGTTAATAAAGGAAAAATAATAACCACGGTTGATGGGACACTTATTCGAAGCTGAATGTTGGGAAAACTCACAGTGATGGGAATCACTTGTGGTTAATTAATGGCTAAGGAAATTGGAAAATGCAATGGCAAAGGATTTGGAAAGGCAAAATGGGATTTTGGCACATTTATTTATGAAAATAATGGAAATTAGGAGAAAAGGGAGGTGAAAGGTCTCAGGTTGCATGTGAGGAGGAAAATGAAGAAAATAGAGGTCTCCTTAATAAAAAGGCTTCTAAGAATCATTTCACAGACTTTTGTCAGTTCAATTTTGGAGCTCTCTCTCTATTCTCTCTCTCTCATATTCTTGGGAACTTAGAGTTTTCTGGGAGCACTACTAGAGAGTGTGGCATGCTTAGAGTTTTGGAGCAAGAAGGCATAGGAAGGTCAAGAAAGCACAAGAGGACATCGGGAACAATAGCTACAACGGGTTTTCCTTACAGGTACTAAGTTACATGTATGTTTTCCTCACTAGTTTTTGTATGCATGGCATATGCATGTGGTTTATTGGTCATGATATGTCACTAGTGTAGAAATTCTGACTGTAGATTAACCTGATAATGCAATATAACTAAAGCAAAATACTTTAATCTACTCTACAATCAAACTTGCGGAATCTTAATATATTTGAGCAAGATCAAGCAGAACACATATAACCAGAGAAGAATCAATGCACATGAAACATAGAAGAATACTCAGGGGAAAGCCTCAGCTAAAAACCCCACTATCTGTATTATCATACAAGGTGGAAATACATCAGAATTATACAAAGCCTTAGCTCTCACAGCTAGCCAACTATTAGTACAATCCCCCTAGATGTTCACAGGAAAACAAAGCTTCTCACAAGCCTTCTCCTTTTCCCTCCAAGCTCCTATTTCCTTGCGATGTTTCTCTTGGGTGATCCTACTATTACCAAGTGTAACACTAATCACTCACACTGATCTCACGCCCTGTAACACTACGCAATCCTCAAGGAACCTTATTCCTTCTACATGCATGAGTTTCCTTTATAGGAGAAAACATGCAACTGATAGTACAATTTCCTTGACATTTAGCTCAACTGGGTCTTTCTAAGAATAGACATGCATGAGATAATGATGAGAGAATCTTCAGTTATATGGAGTACACTAGTTGAGTGCATGCATGCATCCACTAACTGATAACTCACAATTAGTTCCTCAAATAGTTTGGAACTAATTTAACTGGACTTAACTCAATAAACTGAGCTAACTAATTACAACTCAAATATAACTCAATCTTATCTCCTTAATTAAGGGATAATATCCTTAATTTAAGGGATAACTGTTGCATGACTTCAGAAGAACTTCTAACTTGAAATTTCTTCCAACTAATTAACTCAAGATGAATTAATTAATTATTTTTCAAGCAGCTGGTGAGACTAAATTCGAATTTTAATTCACAATTTAATCAAGGACAAATTAAAATTGGAATATTCTAGATTCTATTTTTATCATTTCTTGTCGCTATTTTCAACAACTAGCATGGAGGATTTCCTGGATTGACAATGGATTTTCCTAGCCTTGCCATTTCCTAGATAGCCATGGTGTTGTGGGTTTATTTCTTTGTTTTCTGGTTGGTTCTCATGTTTCCTTTATCTTGGGTGGATTTACTAGTTCCTGGAAGCCCTGGTTGGATAAACGATCTAGAATCACTGTAACAGCTTGGTTCGAGTTACTAGTCCTTGAAGCGTTGGTTGGACAAACACTCTGGAAACGCTTGGTGGGTTGAGTTACTAATCCTAGAAGCCCTAGTTTGAAAAACGCTCTAGAAGCCCAGATTAAGTTGTGGGTTGAGTTACTAGTCCTAGAAGCCTTGGTTGGAACAAACCTATGGAGCCCTGGAAGGCTTGGGTAGAGACTAATCTAACGATGGTTTTGTGATGTCTGACTGTGAGGCAGAATCATTGTTTGATGGGCTGAGTTGGTTGGCCTCTAGAAGCCCTGAATGATTTTGGATTGATGTGTTTTAGGAGATCCCATGTTCATGCTTGGAATACGGCACGGGAGTGACTGGCTGAAGATATTTTTGGCTAAACCATGTCTACAGTCGGGTGGTTCATGGAAGTCCCACAACTGGCTAGCCTTTGCATCATTAATATGAGGCTATTTCTCCTTGTTATTTCATGAGTATTGTACTGGTTTATATGTGGATTATATATGGTTGTTGTTTCCTTAGTATTTCAATCTCTATTATGTTGGTTATGAACATGTATTAAGATAGTAAGTATGTATGGTTCTCATCATGTTTTAAATTGTAGATGAATGAACAATATATCTAGGCCTAATGGATGAAACTACAACTAATGTGTTGAGGCATCAATGATTCTTAGCGATTCTCAGATGAGTATGAGACCCCCTATTCTTATATATGTAATTTACACCTATAGATTACATATTTGTGATATGTTTGATGAAATGCATGTCATGGCTAGAGGGGTCCAGTCAAGGGATTGTTCAATTAGTTGCATTTCTATCATCATTTTGTTGTTATATTTCATATCTAAAAGTGTCATTGAGTTATAGGTAGTGACCTGGGCTCTAGGCCTAAAAATGTGGCTCAAATCCTGGGGATGTTGACACAGTACTAAGTAGAAAAGTCTCTGGATGTTGGCATGGCATGTTGTGGGAGCGTCCAGAGCCTTCTAAATGCATGCATGCCCATATCATGGGAGTATCTTGGGGTTAATTGGTCTAAAAACTCAGTGGGACCCAAGGGTTGGTTACCTGAGAGGTTGGGATGGTTCCTGGGAATCCTATTACTAATGTGGAAGGTCTTTATGGTGTGTTTTCGCCGGTTCCACTTCCTTAAGGTGACTTAGGAGGTTGAATCATATCATAGTAACTTCGCATAATATGTTTGCGTCGGTTTGTCGGTTACTTGGGTACATGTGGGATGACAGTGTTATAGAGTGGTATCAGAGCATGCTTCACCCCTCGTACTGGATGGGTTGGGTGTTTGTCATGCATTCATGTCGATTTCATGTGTGTTTCTTGTATTGTAAGACCATGTGCTTGTTGCATTTATATGGTACGGGTCATGGTTGTAGTGATGTCATCGTGGGAAGTTGATTATGTTGTTGTGAAGTGTGTCTTCATGAGTGTATGGTTGATTATGAATTGCTTATTCTCATTAGTGTTCACAAGTGGTCAAGTGTACAGTGATGTGGTGGTTGTTTTCATCCATGAGGTCACAGTATGTGTAGTTCCGATGGTCATGCATTGATGACTAGACTCTAGCTAGAATGATGGGTTGTATGGTTATATGCTTATGTGTTATATTTCTATATGTTGTCATGATTATGTTATACATGTATTACGCTTATTTTTTGATCCTGCAGATGAGGTATCCTCCCCGAATTATGATAAGATATGTTGGTTTATTGTGATTTGGTTTAGCTAACATGACATACCTTGTAGGAAGAATATCAAAGATGACTAGCAAGATGGTAGGCTACATCTCTCGAGACTCTCCCTATGGATTAGATGACCAATGTGGTGTTGGGCACTCTTCTGATTTGGTAGACGCACTGAGAATCTTAAAGGAAGAAATTAGGATTTGTAAGGCAGACAATGATAGAATCATATAGGCACAGGAGAAACAAGCAGAGGTAAATGCAGTGATACTTCAGAGTTTTTCAGAATTGGAATGATAGGGACCACTTCGGATCAGCCATGAGCGGGAGGAAAAAACTAATGGGGCATATGGTATTAGGTCTCATGGTGGTCACAAGTCAGATAGATATGACACAATTAGAGATGGCAGATTGTTGGATACTCCAGATAGAAGAGGTTATAGACACAAGTATTATTCTAGTTCTAGTTCTGACAGGGATAATGGTCGACACCGTTATCATCCTTAGAAGAGGAGTGATAGGGGATACTTACCAGATTAATTTAAGAAAGAAAATCCACCTTCATTTGATGGATAGATGAAGAAATCGCAGGTTCTAGAGGCATGGTTACTTGGCATGAGGAAGTTCTTCAGGTTGCATGATTATTCAATGAATATGAAAGCTAGAATAGCTACATTTAGTCTCAAAGGTAAAGCAGATATTTGGTGGGAAGATGTGAAGAATTTCAAAGGTATTCATGAGGAGGACTTGACTTGGAATGAGTTCGAGAGACTATTCAAGAAGAAGTATCTATCATAGAGATACTTTGATGACACGGAAAATTAATTCTATGAGTTAAAGATGGGATCCATGACTGATGAGGAGTACACTAGTAGATTCTTGGAGCTAATGAGGTATGTACCTTACCTCAAGGAGGATAAGGCCAAGATTTAGATATTCACTAGCGGGTTACTGATTTCATTCAAAGACAGGATTGAGTTCGATGAGCCTAGATAATTGGAGGAGGTCATCCGCAAGCTAAAGCATTGTTATGAGCAATCAAAGTGCAGATCTAAGACTAAGTTGGGCTTGAAAGGTAATGCAAAGAACAAAGGAAAATGGAACAAGAAGTGAGCAAGACCTCAGGGGACAAGTAATAAAGAGAATGTAGCACCATCTAAGAAGTTCAATGCATCTGACAAAGGACAAGGACATCGATCTGAGGAGCAGAACAAGAATGTAGGTTGGAAGCCTTTAGAGTGTTGGACTTGTGGCAAAGATCACCGTAGAAGAGATTATCCACAGAATCAGAGTGGTAGGCCTCATATATATAGTGCACAGGAGGCGCAGACTATTGGGGATGTTGGTCAGAGTGTTCCTCATATCTAAGCAGCACTAGATAATAGACAGGCAGACCATCAGGCATTTATCATTGAGATGGACGGTAAGCTTTGTGATCAAGTTGGTTCTATTTTGATTGACCCTGGATCTAATTATAGTTATGTTAGTCCTAACCTGGTGAATAAGTGTGGTTTGAATAAAGAATTGCATGCAGAGTCTTGGTTAGTGCAGCTAGTTATAGGTATAAAGAAGTGAGTTCACCATTAGGTAAGAGCTTATGCATTTGATTTGAATGGCATGCCTACCTCAGCACATTTGAATGTATTACCATTGGGATCGTATAGTATGTTGTTTGGCATAGATTGGTTGTACCTTCATAGAACCAAGGTGGATTGTTATGACAAAGCCATTGAGTGCTTGGATGACAATGGGGAACCAAGAGTCTTGCAGGGAAAGAAAAAAGAAACATCAGTTAGAATGGTGACAACTATGCAGGTCAAGTGTAGTCACAAAAAAGGGCGTGAGCAGTTCACATTCCTAGTGACAAAGGTAAGGAAGTTGAGGATTCAAATGTTTTGGGAAGGTACCCAGTTCTATAGCAGTTTCAGGATGTATTTCCTGAGGACATTTTAGAGTTTCCACCTCACAAGGAAGTAGACATTTTTATTGAGTGGATGTCAGGGGTAGCTCTAGCATCAAAAGCACCTTACAGGATGAGCACACTTGAGTTGGTAGAGTTAAAATTGCAGCTGAAAGAGATGCTTGACAAAGGATACATTAGGCCAAGTGTATCGCCCCGGGGAGCATCGGTATTATTTGTGAAGAAGAAAGATGGTACTCTCATATAATGCATTGATTACAGGCAGTTGAACAAAGTGTCCATCAAGAAAAAGTATTTGTTACCAAGGATTGATGACATGTTTGATCATTTGAAGGGAGTAGCAATGTTCTTGAAGATTGATCTGAGATCCGGATATCATCAGGTACGCATTAATAAAGAGGACATCCACAAGATGACTTTCTAAACCAAGTACGATCATTATGAATTTGTTGTAGTTCCATTTGGTTTAACTAATGCTCCAACTACCTTTATGTGTTTGATGAATAGTGTGTTGCCTCTATATTTTGATATGTTTTTTATTTTTTTCATTGGTGACAAATTTGAATATTCTAAAAATGAAGAAGGGCATGTCGATCATTTAGTAGCAGTGATGAGGTTATTGAGAGAACATCAATTGTATGCTAAGCTCAGCAAGTGCAGTTTCTTTCAGCATGAGGTACACTACTTGGGACATGTGGTTTCCAAGGATGGCATAGTAGTGGATACAGAAAAGATAAGAGTTATCCTGGAGTGGTAAGCTCCTAGAAATGTAGATGAGGTGAGATCCTTCAAGGGATTGGCAGGTTATTACAAAACTTCTCACATATTGATTATCCTATTACATCATTGCAGAGGAAAGGTAAGAAGTTTGAATGGACAAAGGAATGTGAGGCCAGTTTTGAGCAGCTTAAGTAGTTATTGACACATGCTCCAGTGTCAAACATTGTAGATCTGGACAAAGAGTTTGTAGTGTGTATAGATGCTTGCAAGAGAGGACTTGGTGGAGCCCTTATGCATGATGGATAGGTGGTATGCTATGAGTCACGAAAACTAAATGAGTACGAGCATAACTACCCCACACATGATCTTGAGTTGGTAGCGATCTTCTTGGCATGAGGTTTGTATTTATGAGTAATCACATTGGTTTGTGGTATCTATTTGATCAATTGAATCTAAATGGAAGGAAAGCTAGATGGTTGGCCATGATCAATGAGTTTGACTTTGAGATCAGGTATATCAAAGGTAAAAAGAACAGGGTGGCAGATTCTCTTAGCAGGCGGATACAGGTAAATCACATAGCAGCTATAAGCTCCTATGGGACAGACTTACAGGATAGGATCTTGCAGGCAGGTAAGCAGGATGACAGTTATATGGAGATTGTGCACAGGTTGCAGTAGAGTACATGTATAGGTGTACATGCAAAGGATGTGGACTATTGTCTTGCGGCAGATGGATTGGTTAGATTTAGGGATAGGATATATGTGACGGATAGCAGTGAGCTCAAGAAGGTGACCTTGAGGGAGTTTCATGCAAAACCATATTCAGGTCACCCAAGTTATTAGAAGACATTGACAGCAGTGAAGAAATTCTATTATTGGCCGAATTTGAAGAGAGACATAGCAGAGTTTGTGGCTAGGTGCTTAGATTGTCAGAAGGTGAAGGCATAGTGTAAGCATCCAAGTGGACTGCTACAGCCGATTGTGATTCCAGAGTGCAAATGGGAGGTCATTTCCATGGACTTTATCAAAGGTTTTCCGACTACATTAAAATAGCATGATTCCATCAAGGTAGTGGTGGATATATTGACAAAGGTAGTGCACTTCATTCCAATGAAATATCCATTCTCAATGAGTGATGTAGCATAGGTCTTCATCAGGGACATGGTCAGATTTCATGGACTTTAGAAGAAGATTGTGTCAGATAGGGATACGAAGTACACTTCCAAATTTTGGAAGGAGTTATTTGCAGGTTTGGGCACAGAGTTGGCCTTCAGTACAGCTTATCATCCACAGAAAAATGGATAGACAGAGAGGATCAATAGAATATTGGAGTACATGTTGAGGATGTATGTGATGCATTAGCAGTGGAAGTGGGAAGAGTACCTTCCACTGGTAGAGTTCACTGACAACAATGGGTACTAGGAGTCACTGAGGATGAGTCCATTTGAGGCATTGTATGGGTAGAGTTGTAATACTCCCATCAGTTGGAGTGATCCAGTTAACAGGTTGTTGATTAGACTAGACATGTTAGCAGACATGGAGAGAGAAATGTAGGTATTCAAGAATAATTTGAAACTAGCACAAGATAGGAAGAAGAGATATGCAGATAGGAATAGGTTTTTCAAGGAGTTCCAAGTTGGGGAACAGGTGTACTTGCGCATCAAACCAAAGAAGAGAACCTTGTGGATTGGATCATGTGCCAAGATAGCACCACGATTTTGTGGACCTTTCAGTATTATTGAGAGGATTGGGCCAGTAGCCTATCAACTTGCACTACCTCCGACAACATAATTCCAATTTTTTTCCCATGTGTCAGTGCTTAAGAAGTATGTTAAATATGTTGATCATGTGATTGATTGGTATGTATTGCAGGTGGATTCAGATGGAGAATTCCAACCAAAGCCTTAGTGTATATTGCAGAGAAAGATGCTCATGCTCTGAAACTGAGAAATCGAGCAAGTTAAAGTGCAATGGAAGCACTTTGGGCCCGATTAAGCTACATGGGAGATTGTGGATCAGATGCACGTTGTGTATCCTTATTCAATGGTTGAGCGGATGTTTGGTATATGTATTTGGTATATGTTTTTGGTATATGTTTTGGTAATGTTTAGTATATTTACATATGTATATGTATGTAAATACCGTCATGAGCTATGTTATAAATATACAATAAGTGGTATGGATGTCATGTCATTATGATGTTATACTTGTTATGTTGTCATGTCAGTTTGCTTCTCAGCAGGATGAAAATTGTAAATATTGCATCAAGCTAAGTTATAAATCTCCATGGGAAATATGTTTTTCTTACAACATTCTTATGATTGTAGGTATCTTTGAATGTCGAGGATGATGATACCCCAAGGGGGAGGTTTTTGTAACAGTCGTGGTGAAAATTCCATGTGATAAAATTTAATAAAGGAAAAATAAAAACCATGGTTGATGGGACACTTATTCTAAGCTGAATGTTGGGAAAAATCATAGTGATGGGGATCACTTGTGGTTAATTAATGGCTAAGGAAATTGGCAAAGGAAATGGCAAAGGCTTCGGAAAGGAAAAATGGAATTTTGGCACATTTATTTATGGAAATTAGGAGAAAAGGGAGGCGAAAGGTCACAAGTTACATGTGAGGAGGAAAATAATGGAAAATAAAGAGAATAGAGGCATCATTAATAAAAAGGCTTATGAGGATCAATTCTCATAATTTTTTCAATTTAGTTTTGGAGCTCTCTCTCATATTCTTAGGCACTTAGATTTTTTTGGGAGAACTCTTGGAGAGTGTGGCATACTTGGAGTTTTGGAGCAAGAAGGCAAAGGAAGAGTAGGAAATCGCAAGAGGACATTGAGATCAGTAGCTATAGCAGGTTTTTCTTGCAGGTACTGAGTTGCATGTATGTTTTCCTCACTATTTTTGGTATGCATGGCATATGCACGTGGTTTATTGGTCATGATTTGTCACTGTCATGGAGGATTGCCTGGGTTGACAATGGATTTTCCTAGCCTTTCCATTTTCTGGATAGCCATGGTGTTGTGGGTTTATTTCTTTGTTTTTTGGTTGTTCTCATGTTTCCTTTAGCTTAGGTGGAGTTACTAGTTCCTCGAAGCCCTGGTTGGACAAACGCTCTGGAAGCCTTGTAATAGTTTGGGGGTAGTTACTAGTCCTGGAAGCCTTGGTTGGAAAAACACTCTGGTATCCCTTGGTGGGTTGAGTTACTAGTCCTGGAAGCCTTGGTTGGACAAACGCTCTGGAATCGCAAAGTAAGTTGTGGGTTGAGTTACTAGTCCTAGAAGCCTTAGTTAGAACAAATGCTATAGAGCCCTTGAAGGCTTGGGTAGAGACCAATCTGACGATGGTTTTGTGATGTCCAACCGTGAGGTGGAATCACTATTCGATGGGTTGAGGTGGTTGGACTCTAGAAGCCCTAGATGGTTTTGGATTGATGCGTTTTATGAGATCCCACATTCATGCTTGGAATATGGCATAGGGGTGACTAGATGAAGAGAGTTTTGGCTTAGGTATGTCTATGGTTGGGTGGTTCTTGGAAGTCCCACAACTGGTTGGCCTTTGTATCATTAATATGAGGTTATTTCTCCTTGTTATTTCATGGATATTGTACTGGTCTATATGTGGATTATATGGTTGTTGTTTCCTTGGTATTTCTATCGTTATTATGTTGGTTATGAACATGTATTAAGACAGTAGCTATGTATGGCTCTCGTCATGTTTTTAATTGTAAATGAATGAACAATGTATTTATGGCCTAATGGATGAAACTGCAACTAATGTGTTGAGACATCAATGCTTCTTAGCGATTCTCAGATGAGTATGGTACCCCTATGCTTAGATTTGTTGTTTACACCTGTAGATTATATATTTGTGGTATGTGTGACAAAATGCATGTCATTGCTAGTAGGGATCCAGTCAAGGGCTTGTTCAAGTAATTAAATTTATATCATCATTATGTTACTATTTTTTATATCTGAAGGTGCCATTGAGTTATGGATAGTGCCCTGGGATATGGGCCTAAAAAAGTGGCTCAAATACCAAGGATGTTGGCACAGTACTAAGTAGAAAAGTCCCTAGACACTGTCGTGGCATGTTGTGGAAGCGTCCAGAGCCTTATGGATGCATGCATGCCCATATCATGGGAGCATCTAGCAGCTAATTGGTCTAAAAACTCAGTGGGACCCAGGGGCTAGTTACCTGACAGGTTGGGATGGTTCCTGAGAGTCCTGTTGCTAATGTGGAAAGTCTGTATGGTGTGTTTTCATTGGTTCCACTTCCTTAAGGTTACTTAGGAGGTCGAATCATATCATAATAACTTTTTGTCACATGTTTGCCCTGGTTGGACAGTTACTTGGGTAGATGTGGGAGGAGGGTGTTATAGGTTTGTGATTAGTGATAGATAATTATAACTCACTTTAGCAGTGAATTAAATGAAAACCCAAAAAATGGTTATCAGCTTCCTAGCTTACGGTACTGGCCCCTCCAAAAGAACATCCAACTTGCCCATTCCCTGCCTCTTACTCTGTATGGTTTCCATAGGGATTTTATTTTTAGTCTCCTTGGCCTTTGACCTTTTAGAACCTTCAATTTTCCCTTTGTTTATTATCAAGTCCTTTAATGGGACAATGTTCACATCTATGACTTCCTTGGCGAGGTCAGGATTTTGTTTTAACTTTATTTTCATCCTTAATTTGTTTAAAGGTTTGGTGTGATGCCTCTTACCTCCCTTGAACATTTGAAATAGAGAGGGTTCTTCTTCGTCCTTGGGTTCAGTTTCCATTTATTTTCCCTTGGTCTGCTCTGGCGGATGAGTTTTTGCAGGGGAACTCTCAGTGGGTGGCCTTCCAGTATGAGGGGAATTCACAAAATAAGGTATATTTTTAGTCGAATGGTTTTTAGCAGTAGTTTGGGTATTCTTTAGTCTGTCGCTTCTTTTGGCATAAACCTTAGGGATTGTAGTACCAGAGGATGAGGGAATCTCTCTCCTTTTGGCTTTGGGTTTTAGTGGAGGTGCCCTGAGTGAAGGTTTATGCTTTATTTTCCTTACCCTGCTTAGTACCCTTTTGCCTCCCTCGTTTGGCCTTAGGGGGTTGGGGTTGAAACCCTCCCTAGAAGAAGAAACGACACTAAGTTCTACTAGCTTTAGCCAACTAATTCTCAATCAATAACTTAATTAAGGCCTTGTGATAAAAAAAATTAGGATGGGCCTGTCCTGGTCCAAAAACGAGTAGCCATGTTCTTAAGACTCTCTAATAAATAAATAAAAACATTCATTCTTACTTGCCCTGCTAGATGAGCTAGGAAATGAAAATGGTAATGATTTACCCGGTTAAAATGCCCTTCACACGTGAAGTAGGACTGGGTAATGTGTAGCATCCCATGCCATTTATCCTCCAGCCAAGATATTTGCACCCCTGCCTTCCAATTTTTGTCCTTGAGTTCGACCTTCAAGAAAAACGGGACATCAATCCCAGCTAGAATGTGACTTCTGAAAACCTTTCCCCCATCCATAGGCAGGGATGTAACTTCTGTTATTAATTCCTCTGTGACTAGGAATGAAAGTCCTCCTGCTTCCACACGTTTTTGGTTAAACCCCTAGATGAATGCTTGATCCAAATTGTCATGGTAATCAGTGCATTTGTGGAAAATTTATTACCACCCAACCCGTTGGAATTGTTGTTGAATATTTGGATAAATATCCAGAAGGTCGGGACCTTTGGGCTCGTTTCTGTTAATTTTGTCGCTCTTCCCCATTATCCCTATGATTTGGCGATTTACACAAAACAGAGACTGGGATCGAATGTTGCATCTATGCCAATAAATTTGAAACGAACAGCCTTTCAGTGCTTAAACTAACACAACTTGTCAAATGACAATGGTGAAAATAACATGTGGTAAAAACAATGATATTTTTCAAGCGGAATAACCGATTGATAGGTGAAATGATCTTTTGACCCTTCAATTATTACAAAATCACACTATAGCTCTTCAGCAGCGGAAAAATTCACTTTCAATACATACCTTTCACCTCCAGATAATTTGTGGCGTGACTGAGCAATGATTACCATATCGCTGACATGGAATGTGTCAGCACGATTTTAAAAATTGAAATTGAAATTTTTCTTTTGGCATTGATATTTGTATTATCAGCTAATACTTGATAATGTTGAAACCCCTATTGTCAACGTATTCACGTTAATCATTTTTTGAAGTTAATAAGTGTTGATAGTCCCATTATCAACATTCTCCTGTTTATTACAAATTGTTTCGCTAACACTGAAATTGTCAGCATTTATAGAAAAACATTCAAACTCAAAGTAAAATTTGATAGCATCTTCAATGGATCTCAATATATTCAACGGTTCAAAAAATAGTTGTCCCGAACATGAAGCGCCTTCTAGTCCATTAATTCTCTTCTTTAAAAAATGATTTCCCTATCTTTCTTATTTATGGAATACCCAAAAGCATCCTCGGTCACCTAGTGAAACTTTAAAACCTAAGCAGCTCTGATTTCTCAGATATTGATGTCAAATTTCTATTGTTCCACTACTTCCTTATTGTTTACATTGACCCTTCCAATTTGTGATTTATTTGAATTCCTATCAAGTTTGACATCATGTAAAGTCAATGATTCCCCTTCAAAAATAATATTCCTAAGTAGAGAGCTCTTTAGCAAGCATTTTTTTCTCGTATTTGTTTTTTATACCACATAGGGACTTCAAGGGTGGCATAAATATCCATATTTTGGGATTCAAATTGTTCTTCTAGGATTTTTTAGTATCTTTTTTTCTTTCCTCTTTTTCTTTGAACGAGTAGAAATAGTATGATATTTTTCATTCAAACTTCTTGGAGGGTCTTCATCTCCTCCACCACCACCATTTTTTGCAGAATTCCTCTTCCCCTCAAATGTATTTGTTTGTCCTTGACTTTTAGGAATTAAAGATACATTATGGGAATTATTGGCGGAACTATGGCTAGTACTAGTTGTAGGTTATCCCTGATGCTTCTATTTTTACTTTGTATTACTCAAAGTATTAATATCATGATGGAGAGGGTTATATTCATATTCTTCTTCTTCTAAACTATGAATGTTCCCAAATCTTCATCTAACTTCTTACTAATAGAATTCATATATGCAAATAATATTCCATGTGGGTCAAAGCCTTTACAAGAGTTGACTTGCCTCAAACTTGAAGGTGTCAAAATATGCCAACAATTTCATCTAAATAGACAATATATTTCACTCTAAAATCTCAGTTACGAAATGATTAAGAATGAGCTATTTTTTCCTCCTTTGCTTGATGAAATGTGACTAATATTTATATTGTCAACATGCTTCAATAGTGAATAATTTATTAGAAACTTCATAATGAAGGAGCATATGTTTTCCTTAAAAGCTGGAGATTCTAATGTAAGAAAAAATTCTTAACACTATGTTGATAGTGTTGGACCCACCAACTTTCAGGGGATCTCCCCGATATTAAGTCCCAATTAGACCTCACACCGTTTGGTGTAGGAGTCCCATCTGTAATATGGCTCGATTTCCGATGCAATGGGTTTTAATGATGTGCCTTGGCTATAATAACGCATAGAGTGATGTATAGTGACTTTGGTGAGAACAAATTTGTGACCCTGTAGAGAGTCGTGTGATGCATGAAGGTTTTACCATGTGGAATGGAAAATAAGTGAGCCCCTTAAAAGCGTGTAATAGTATGCAGATTGAAAGGAACACACAAGCATAATTACATCACAAGATAATATGTGAAATAGTTCACAAGTTAACAGTGATGAATTAATACAACAACATGCATTCAGCAATATTTGTATCAATGCAAACGAAATAGCTCATAATCATAAGAGTAAGTTAAATAACATACATTGCAAACATAACAAGAATAGTCCTACTATATTTACAACATATGCATGAAAATGTGTCAACTCTGAGCTTTTATTAAATGAAAGTTCCAATAATACATACACCACTGATGGACCACTAGCCCCAATAGTGCAACATGAATTCAACACCCCCTGCTCCTCCAAAGAAATATATTTCCTCTATGCTACATAGAAGCTAAGTCTCTCACAAACTCCCAAGCTCTTGAATCTAAGCCTAATCCTAGCAAAAACCTTGGCTCCCAAAATCCATTTACATGATCAATGAGGTTCTATTTATAACAAGAGGGGTGACTCTTCAACTCCCCTTTATGAATTTTGGACTACCCTCGTGACTCTTCATCTTCTTTACAAAATGACTCATCACATTACATTGTGACTCTTCACATTCCAATATTGACACTTGGAATTCCTCTTACAAATTACAAAATAGTATTACGATTTACACTCATACCCACATAAGACAAAATTGGGTAGATCAAACTAGATAGCCTAATAAGACAAAAAATTATCATGCTTGAGTTTGAGGAAACTCAATCTCAGCAAATTCCACTTGATGTCTCTTAGTCACGTATCGGTGCCAAACTTGCTACTATGCGATGACATCCCCGAACTATGTGAGGTTTTCTGGCTGGAAGTAGACTCTAGACTCCATGGCATCCAGGTACAATGATTTGGAATTAGTTTGAACTTCCTTCTGGAGCATGAGAAACATTGTTCTTACTTGGATAGGACCACTGATGTAGTTTTGCATGTTCTGTCTGTTCACCTCCAAATCTTCCTTGGTGGAAATATGTCTAAGTTGATCCAACTATTCTTCTATCTCCTTCCTGACCTGGTTCCTAGGTTTGGCTTTAGTGAGTGAGCCAACTGATGGGATCTTGTGGGACTTCACCAAGAAATCCAAACCATCGTATAACCATGCATACGAGGCCTTAATGTTACTAACGAATGAGGTGAGTTGTTTGTTGTTCTAGATCAACATCCGCACTCTTTCTTCTACAACTCTGCATGTTGCTTCATTTTATTGCCCAAGTCAAGTAGTGCCCCTTTGTATTGCATTGACCATTCATGCACATCAGCGATTTCATCTTGTACATTCCTTAAAGTTTTGACAAATTCCTTATATTGTTGTTGCAAGCCATGCACATGAAAAAATTCCTTATGCGTGGTGACAAGTTCCTCATACAAATTATGCATGGTCTCTCCAAGTGTCGATACTTCACCAAGTATCATTGCCTTCATTTCCTCTAGATGGACCTGTGTGAAAATGGCATTTTGAGCTGTTGCACAGAGTTGTTCAACCTCTTTCCTAGCAGCCTACAAGTTATTTGCCAATTCATTATTATCGGTCATCAAAAAAGCAGTATTCAACTTTGTTGCACCTGCGAAGGCCAAGTTGGTTGCGGAAATGGCATTGGGATTCTTCCTAATGTCGGCCACAATCACCCTTTCTCTCATAAAAAAAGGAGATACAAGATCATCTAAAAAATGCTTCTTAAGCACTTGTACAATCTTCTTATGAATTTCATTGTATGATATATTGTACGTGTCCATAACCGAATCGTCATCAAGAGGAAAAACTTCCCCTTCCTCACCTACAATTGACTCTGCTACTGGAGGTGGTGGAGATTGAACCGTGACTTGTTGTGTGATTGGCATCAGGTCGACATCTTGATTTTGTGGCTCTAGTTCCTCCTCCATGTCTATGATCTCTATCAACTGTCTAACCTGTTGAGTAAGATTCATGTCCTGCATATGTCTGCTCTCCTCCTTTGTTGGTTGACAGCTTTGTTCTTGCTATTCAACTTGTTTACGTGTTGTTTCTTTTGCAATTGTGCCTTGCCTTTCTTCTTCTTCCTAATTCTACTTCTCTTCTTGTTCTTGATTCTGCTTTTCTTCCTCCAATCTCATGTTCTCTTCCCTCTTCCTCTCTTCTTCTCTCTGCATCATCTATTTCCTCTTCACCTCTACTATTAAAGCTACTTTCATAATAATTGGATCCACTTTCATCTTGCGGCTTCGTTCTCCCCCTAGACTATAAGAAACCTTTCTCTTTCCCTTATCCTATGCGGTTTGCTCTCTTCTGCTGGCACTACTTCTAGATTAGATTCCTTCTGTGGAGTCACCTGTGAAGTTCCTGCAAAACTAACTGGCTTGCGAGAAATTCTTCCATGGATCCTCCTCCTACTAGTGAAATGTCTCGCTAAGCCACTAGAAGTGAATTATCGGACAATGGTATTTGAAAATACCATAGGGATCATATAGATTAAAGTCTCTATTACTTAATGTAAACTTCTCTATCACCTTTCCTTTGGTATCTGTGACTTTCAGGTTCTTTATCTCGTACAATCCAATTTGCATAGGAAGAGTTGGCCAAGGTCCTTTATTCTTCATGTGCAAAGCTATTGACAACCCTGTGGAGAGATGATATGAAAATTATTGCATGACAAGCTTATCAGTGGCATACCTTGGCAAAATATGCGATGACTTATGATCATCGAACACTCTAAGGAAGGTGCCATCCGGTGAGGCAAAGCAATTTGCGATCTCCGATACTGCTTCCACTACCCCATGTGACATGCAAGGTAGTTCTTCCTCAAATATCATATTGTATAGAGAAATGAGGAAGTGGTCAGTTAGCTTCTCCATTACTCCTCGATGGCTACAATCCCAGAGAAATTTGCAGTGAATGTGCACAATAGGATCTCGAGGTATCCAAGTCTAGTTCATGTCAGGGAATGCTTTATGTGCAAAGATTGTATCTAATAGATATGTAGACAAGTAAAATTTTGCTTGCCCACCCTTGGGAGGATTCAAGTCGTTCGTTACATGGATACTTAACTATCGATCCAACAAGTATGACTAGTTGAATGGCTTCCCCTCATTCACAATCTGGTTCAATAAGATTCCCACCCTTCAAGAAAGATCTTCATGCCCTGTTGACTGTAGATTCTGCAAGCTAGGATGATCAACAACTTATAGGCCTTCCTAAGAGACTTTGTCTTTTAAGTGTTGGTGAGTGTCTTTCGAAACTTTGATGGCTCTTTCACCTAGATTTTAACAACATCTTTTGTGCCCACATATTTTTTGATGGCATAGAAGTATGAATCTATGAGATTTTCTATCTTGGGAAAATGGTACATACGATGGTAATCTGCTGCTAGAAAAGTAGAAAGCTTTTGTCTGCTGGTACTACTCAAAATCATGGTATTCACACCAATATGTGAAACAATCTATATAATAACGTCTACACATGGGAAGGTTGGATATCTGCATGCAACCTTGCGTAGCCCTGAAAAATGCTCTTTATTGAAAAAGCTTCATTCACTTTCTACAATGTAAGATCGGATTCATTTTCTACATACAATTGAGTGTTTGAATATACTAGCAATTTTACTGGCGTACTCTCAACTACTTTCTCAGTACTTCTTTTTGTGGTATCTTTTGAGGCATCTCTCTTGGGTGGCATGATAATAGTGATTGTTGTGATACCTATGGGAGGGAAAAGGAACTCATGGAAATAATAAATTATCTTTTGCAAATCCACTTTCAAAGCACGATCACGCAGCAAACCAGTGAACTAATGAGAGATATTGCACAATTTTCATTAGAAAGGGAGGGATATTGGCTGAGGGAGTTGTGCATTATGTAGTCTCAGTAGCCAATGATGCAGCCTGAGGCTTGAGAGTGTACAATCCACAGTTTAGCTTGGGCAGTGAGAGGGAGTGACTTCGAATTACATAGTCTTAGTGGCCAAGATGGCAGGACTGAACCCTGCGACTACACAGTGCGCAATTGGGCTAGCATGTACCGTGAATTATGCAGTCTTAGAGGCCAAGCTCTTAGCTTGAGCCTTGGACTTGCACAATGTTGAGTTGGGCAAGGAAATGTATGGCCAAGTGAAGTGCAAATATGCCCAGTGAGGGTGTAGGAAACAAGCAAATCTGAGTGATAATGAAAATTACAATATGCATATGACTAAATATGGATAGATCAATGTGAATCAAGTGGAGAAACTCAACAAATGGAAGGAAAAACAAATATGCAAGGAGAGTCATGAAAACGGTGAACACTGGTGTGCAAAACAAGAAAACTGATGTGACACTTATGAAAATCAACACTTCTAAAAGCTAATATAAGTGAAAACACTAGCAACTATGAAGAGAAATAAGAAAAACAACACTCACAGAAGCAAAATGACAAAAAGCGACAGAAAAAGCAACAAAATATGAAAAAAAGAAAAACTCAGCCAGAAAAGTGACACAAACTCCATCGAAGGCTCCTTGATCTCCTTCGAAATGCTAGAGCTCCAAGATCGATGTAAAAATGAGATCTAATGGTGTCAATTAAATAGATTTGGTTTATTAGGGTTTATAATGTGCATGCCTAAAATCAAGGAAAAAGAGACACTTGGTGGAAATTTCTAAAAATAGGGAGTGTGCCACCTTCGGGAAACTAATAATGAATCCCTATTTTCTAGGGATTACTTTTGAGACTTTTTCTTTCTTTGCTTTTTTTCTTTTTTTAGGAAACTTTCCATGCACACTGCCAAGGAAGATTATGCACTTCTGGGGAACTGGGCAACTTCCTAGTTTAGTGCATTTCGCAGTTTTTGAGCTCAGGGAAATTATTTCGCATTTCTGAGCTCAGTTTCAGGCTGCCATCCATGACTGCACATTTCTTGAGATCAAGGTTGGGCTTCCATTCTAGATTTCATAGTTTCTAGCATCAAGGCTAGCTTGCCTTCCATTATTGCACAGTTTCTAGAGGCAAGCCCAGGACTGCTACAAGGTCAAGTCAGAAGATTAGATTGTGACTCAAACAGATTAGATAAGTATGAAAACAAGAAAACACAAGCACATATGAAAAGAATAAGTCTTGATAAAATCATGAATACTTGATGACATTAAAAGATAAGCTCATGTGGACAGAAGGGAAGGTTCCAAAATCAAAGCCAAGGAAAAAATTTGGAGGGTGGTTGTAGCAGCTACAACACTTGGTGACACAGTGGTAGAAATCCAGCTCTCTGTATGGGTCTTTACTCATGCAAAACAGGTTTAAATATTTAGGAATTATTTTTCATTTCATTGATTACCATAGCTTCTTCACTTAGCTTTCATTAAATATATAGTCACTACCATCCTCTTCATTGGCGACAGACTTAACCAAGCCAAGTAAAACTAAGTTATTTCAATTATGGATGAGGAGTATATAGATACACAAGTGAAAAGAATTGTTAGAGTCTTATTTTTCATCTTTGGTGTCGCTCTCCTGCTAGCAGGCCTAGACAGTACCAAGGCGGAGTCACTTCAGGAACACAAACATTTCTCCACTGCCAATGAGCCCGGACAGTAACTTGGCGGAGTTGCTTGCTTCACTTCTTTGCGCAGGATTCCTTTCTCTTCTTTCGCCTTTATATTATCTTTTTCATTTTTTCAAAGAACTGTGCATAGGCAGTTATTTATTTCATGAGGCGAAAGAGGGATCCTGACTTATTGAGAGTAGTAGAGGTTGTCCCTTCAGATAAGGATATTTATATATACCTCCAACACACTTGTTAAGGTTTTCCTCCCTTCCTTACTCTACTCGACTTAGCTGACAAGGATTAACCGAAAATAAAAGACCGATTAGAGTATGCGGTACTAGTTATAGGTTCAAGCATTGTGATTATACTATGGTTTTCTCCGAAAATGACCTATTTTCCATCAAATTATCATCAACTAAAAGATGCAAGATTCACATAAAGAGAGAGAATAAACAAATAACTAAGCTTTGATAGTAGCACAAATTCCTCGTGAACTTCACCATGCTTGCTTCAGAAACCAAACACAATCTCATGTGGAAGTTATTCTACAACTAAAATGAAACGACAAGACAGAAAAAGGAGCAAGACTGAAAGGTAAATCAAATAAAAACAACACAATGAAAACAAACAAAGTACTCCTACTCCTAAACTAACCAAGAATATGCCAGACCTATGTAAAATGATATTTCCAATGTAACATTGACGCATTGTTTGGCCTATGTAAGTAAGGGAGTGCTTATCAGGAAATATAATCAAGCGTAACAGTAAACAAAAAATATAATGCAATACATACCAATACGTGTGATGTTTGAAAATGAGCGCAAAAAAGTATGAAACAAAAGTGCATGCAAAGTAGTTTTTGGATGCATTACAGTGTTCAGACACATTGCGACTCAAATCAATGCAAGAACAAACTTTTGAAATGCAGAACTGGGTGAACAAGAAGAAAGAAGAAAATTTTCATTTTGCAATAGTGCTCACCAAGTATGACTCCTCAAATGACTAAGCGATAGGATCGTGCAATATAGATGGAGGATGCAAAAATAGTGAAACATAATTATTTTCAATGTGTGTGACAGAGTGATGAGGACCCTTGAAAAAAGCATTGTTATTATGATTGAAATTGGAACTGGCCTCAAGACTACGAGAACCTGACATAACCATCAGCTCAAGCTGAAGTGCCTCGACAGCATGGGGAAGTTCCAAATCATTCAAAGATAGATCATCAAACGCTGGTGGCTTAGAGAAATCAACAACAACAAAAACCAAAGTCATGATCATATGAATGGGTGAAAAGATCACGATAGCCATGATCAGAAAGTTCATGATCAGAAATAGAGGCATCCTCATGATCTGACAAATCATAAAGAGGGGAAGATTGAAAACAAGAAATTTCGCCCTCTAATTATTCATAATGATGAGATGATAGATTGGGAAGATTAAGAAGAGAATATTTTTCCTCCCCGCATTACAATGAAAAAATAACATTCCACGAGTTCTGAGAATGATCCAAAGTAATAATATCATCAGAAGGTAATTCTTCACAAGATTCAACAGGAATAAAAGAATCATGGAAAATGTCCAGATAATGAGGGAGAGGTGCAGAAGGAAAAGAATCAACCTTCATCGCAGATTCTTGTTCATATGTGGACTCCTACACATAGTCATTATACATGATATCGTAAGTTCGTTGCTCAACACCAACTCCATCCATAACTTGATCATCATGAATATAAAAAGAAACATTTGAAATGGGTGAACACGACAACTCACATTTCGAAGGACCAAAGGACTAAGGACAAGGAGGTAACACTTCATCACAAACATTAGATTCTCAGTCAAAAATTGCATTGGAATTCTGAGTATGTGGGGTGGGAGAAGATGGTGGTAATTCAGGGGATGAATTCTCAAGTTCTCCTACCTCAACCTATGGAAATGGAGTTGTTTGATTATAGGTAGACAGAGAGTCACTTGGTACAGCAACCTTGTCCATCACAGATTTAGAAGCTCTGATACCGATGTATGTTGGGAGGCATTCAAAAGATTCATATTTGTGCAGATTCATTAAAATGTGAACAAGAAATTCAAATTTCTCTTTCATTAAAGGCCAATCAGCATCATCTTCAGAAAATTCAAAACAAAAATGAATGAAATGATTGTGAAAATCATCAATATATTCATTAGGTTCTTTTCGCAATAACATAATTTTCTTGAACACCAATTTATAATCATACATATCAAAGGCGCAGTAAATTTATGTGGCAAGATGTTCGAAAGAGTGTATAGAAGTGGTTGGAAATGTGTGACACCATTCCCTTACGCGCCCTTCAAACGTGAGAATGAACAACCTACAAGCATCATCCTCGCAATGAATATTGTGTTTTGTACAAAATTTGAGAAAACGAGTTGCATGCTCAAAAAAGGTTGTTTCACCCTCGCCATTGAATTTCAGATTTGACAAGTCATTAATGATTTTCGTCGAAACTTTTAGATTTTCGGTTCTAGAAAAACATGTCGGGGTTGTGAGTTGGGGAGAAGCCATTAATGAGTGTGGAAAGCTATATCAGACTTCATGGGCTCATCTTTTCATCCGGCCCTCCTTCTAGCACCAGAAATGTTGACGATGTTGGACCCACCAACATTCACTGGATCTCCCTGATGTGATGTCCCAATTAGACCTCATACTGTTTGGTGTAGGAGTCCCATCCAATATATCGCCTGGTTTCCAATGCAGTGGGTTTTAATTATGTGCCTTGGTTGTAATAACGCATAGAGTGATGTATAGTGACTTTGGTGAGAACAAGTGTGTGACCCTGCAGAGAGTCAAGTGTCATGCATGAAGGTTCTACCACACGGAAGGGAAAATAATTGAGCCCCTCAAAAATCTGTATTAGTATGCAAATTGAAAGGAACATGTTATCACCAAAAAATGATCACCTAGCCATTTCTAACTAGGCGGATTGAAATACACCATGTAGGATTAATTTTACCACTGTAAAATCACTTTCACCGTGAGAAATAATTTAGTAAACCATTTTTATTAAATTATTTTTTGATTAAAATTTTAAAAAAATAAAAAACCATGAGAATAATTAGATAAATCATTATTTATTTAATTTTCTCTAGGAACAATTATTAAATCATTGTTTAAATAATTATTCCTTGTCACATTTGACTAAATCCCCTAGAAATAATCAAATAAATCACTATTTATTTAGTATTCCTTATTTATATTATTTGGAATAATTGTTAAATCACTATTTAATCATTATTTCAATTTCACACCATTCTTAATCCTCGCGAAATAATTAATAAATCATTTTATTTGTTAATTATTTCTAAATAAATATATTTGTCCATTTTGAATATCTTTTCCCTCGCCAAAAAATATAATAAAGTATTCCTAACAGTTAGATCTTGATTTGCTCCATATTATTTTATTATTCTCTATTTTTTAGATTAACTCAATACTTTGTTATATATAGGAGGGTTTTTCATTCATTCTTCACCATGATCATTATCATCGTCACCATTATCATCTCTTTTCTTTAGAGCTTCCATTTGAGTTCTCCACATTGTTTTGGAACTTTTACACATTGAGAGAGAAGATCAATTACTGAAGCATCAAGGACATCAAAGGACCCATCCCACGGAGGGGGGTTTGCAAACCCTTTTATAGAACTCCTTCACCAAGTGTCATTAATAAAATAATTTATTCATTTTAAAATCTTTGCATTTGGGTTAGTGCATTGGATATCTATATTGTTGTTTACTTCTTTGGATCGTATATGTTTGTTCCAGGTTTTTCCACTTTTTATTGCAGATTTGAAGCGTAAGTAGCCACAAATTGTTGTTAGGGTCACTTGTCACCTAGTGACTTAAGTGAAGTGTATTTGGTATATCTTCCAAGAAATTTCACACTAACAAATGGTGACTCTACTGAGGATTTAGTTACATTTGTCGTCAACAAATGACGACTCCACTGGTGTAATAACAACGTTCTTGGGTGATTGAAGTTTTAGTAAATTTCATGGTTTTCTACAGCTATTTTTAGCCACTCAATTTATTTTTATAGTATTATTTCCTTTTTTTCAAATTTTTGGATTATGGTGGTTTTCTAGTTCTTTCTGTGGGTCACAAGTACAAGTCGAGTAGGAGATGGAAAAATATGTGCGAGATCTATCGATTGAGAGTCCTGGGAGAAAAACACACTTTTTAGCCCCATATCTGTGTTCTAGATTGCACTTTTTGGCCCAAAAATAGCGTTTTCCACTGTTCTAGGTCAATACCTGCATTTTGGTATTTTTCCAGAATTTTTTTTCAGATTTGCCGAGAGTGATATGTGCAGACTAGGAAGGATACTTCACCTCTATTTTTAGCCTCCCCTAGGCCTATATTCTCTTAGTTTTTCTCTTTGAGGAAGGAAAAACGCCCCCTAGGGTTCAGATTACACCTCCACATTGTTAGTAAGAGATTGGTCGAGTGAGGATTCTAGGGTTTCAGTATTTTCATCCACTGATTTTCAAAGTCTGATCCATTACTTTTCAGCACTTTTGGATAGGTTTCTTTTACCTTTTCTCCCTTTAGAGTTTGGTTTTTTCCTTTTCCCCCTTAGGATCACCTTGAGCATCCTTGGTTTTGGAGCTTCACACCTATCCTTTACAGTGTTTTTTCACCTCTAACTTTTTTTGTTTATCTACACCATTTACAACAGATTAGTGCCTCTAGATCTTAGTCCCTTTGACATTAGGTATTTTAGGCATTTTATGTGTCTTTGAGTAGCTTGTTTTCCCTCTCTTGCTTAGTTTCTTGATAACCTTTCTAGGTGGGATTTTGTGTGCTTGATTGGTAGTTTATTTTTCTGCCATTTTCAACATTATTTACAGTATTTCGGTACTTTATTTTCAGCAACACATGGCATCATCAAACATGCTCAATTAACTCATCCACTTGACACATTATTTTCACACACTCCCACCCTAAGTGAACGTGAGCTTGTTTAACACCGCCAAACCAATACTTAAAACACTACACCTTAATAACTCAACACACATAGATTAAGCCCACTTGGGCACTAGGGCAAAATAATATTTGTAGTGTAGGGGTACCATCAGTGGGATAGGCTTCTAATAACACCCATCGATCACTTTCATTGAGACATAGAAGTTGACATACTAGGGAGCTTAAAATCCTTCACCATCTGATCCATATGTAAACAAGAACACAACAAATGACAGATATAACCATAAATGCAGAGATGCAGCAGAAATAATACTTCAATTTATTAATATCAAATAATGAAAATATGCTTACAAGAAAAAATGGAAATAAACTAGCTAGGGCGATGGTAGTTTATCTTTGAGAAGAGATGTGACTGCTACATGCCTCTAAACCGTGCTACAATGAGGCTCGAAAGCCTATTTATTGTTGAGAAATAATGGAAAACCATAAACATCCAAAAACCTAACCCTAGGAGATGAAGCGCCAAAATATGGGCCCCGTCTGGGTAAATTGGTACATCAACTTCTCGGGGTCATAACTTTGGCATACAATCTTCGTTTGACACGCACAATACCTTGTTAGAAATATCTATCTGATTAGTACAACTTTCGAATGGCCAACATGGTATACAACCCAGTTGGCCCCTGTTTTCCAAAAAAAAAAATGTCGTTTAGGGCCTCAAAATAGTTCAGGACCCGAAAAACTGCCAAAAATAGTAAATTGTGCTACAATTAAGGAAACTGAAAAGCTGAAAGAGACGGTTGTGGGGGGCCAAGTGGGATAGACAGGTGGCCACCAACATTGACCTGGATCATTCCTCCCCTCTTAGGAAGCAATGGTCCCCATTGCATTGAGTGCCTCCATGAGATGGGGAAACTTCTGCTAAACTTAGTCCCTAGTGAGATGTTTTGCAATCTCTGATGTGTCCAGTAATGGTGGGAAGCATGGTCGAGGGCGGTCCATATTGAACACTCGCTACAAGCTAAGGAATGGGGTAATGTTGTGCTTCAAAGCATTGTTTCCCACAGCCTTGGTAATGGTGTAAGGACCATATCGGAGTGGTCTCAGCTTCTAATGGGCTCTTGTAAGGCGTTCTTTCTATAGATGAAACTAAACTTTGTCACCCACTTGAAACTTGTGTGGCACCCGATGTTGATCATGTCACTACTTGTACTTGGCATTTTCCACAATGGAGAGGCAATATATCATCCCATTGGGTAGAGGTGCTCCGGGAATCACATCAGAAAAATGCTCAACCTGACAATGCAATGGTACCCCTGTGGGTGAGGAGAAGATGTCCTTGTATTCTTTCATATTTGTATCCACCTGCTTCTATTGCGTGGAGTAGCCCTTCCCGAGGGCCATCGATGTGGCTACGATCTTCCCCTTACTTTGAGAGCGAACTAGAAAGAAAATAAATTTCCTAGTTTGGGAGATGATCTTACTGCATTTCTTAGCATAGATCAAAGAGGTGGCAGTAGGTGGGGCTACCTCCAGTATCCTGTAAAATGAATTACCCAAAGAAATAATAACAAAGTGAGGCCTTGATTCATACACAGCATGTTGCTTCCACAAGTATGGTTAGCCTAATAATACATCACAAACATCAAGAGGTGCAACATCACACAATACCTCATCTGTGAAGGGCTTGATGCTGTAGGGAAGGCGGCACTGCTGGAAGACTTGGATATCTCATCCTTGGTGAAGCCACCCAATGTTGTACAGTTACAGGTGTGGTGTGGTTTGTAGGCCCAACCGCTTCACAAACTCTGCTGAAATGAGGTTCTTTTGGCTGCCACTGTCGACAATGAACTGCAGCGGTGAACCCTTCACCCACATTCGTGAGTAGAAAAGATGCTCCCCCTCCTCTGGATCTTCGAGTTCATTTTTTTGGATCTTGGTAGTGGCAACATTGGCATTGGGATCTGAATCAATGATCTTCTTCCCTTTTTCATTCCTCTTATCGGGTTCTCACTCATGGTCAGAACATGCATCTGATTCTGAAGCCTTCAACTCGGCCACCAGCGACTTCTTGGCTTGACACTCACTTGGGTTATGAGTTGGGCTCTAATGGAACTCACACCACTTTCCTGTGTCCTTCTTTGGCTTCATGGTGTTGTTCTTTTCTTGCGACTTCGACGGGTTTTCTTAGGTCACACCATCTTGGCTTCGACCTTGGTTCTGCGGTTTGGGGAAGCCTTTCACTTGTTTCGAATTGGCAGATCCAAAGTCTTGCTTCCTCTGTTTAAACTTTTGCTCGATCTTGATAATGTATCGGTACGTCGTGTCGAGAAATGAGATGTCCAGGAACTCCATCTTGTCCTGAATTTACTTGTGTAGGCAGTTGTGGTATTTGAGTATCAAATGCTGCTCAGAATCCTTGATACCCAACTTTGTGTGAAGGGTATGAAAAATGTTGGTAAAATCTGGCATGTCTTGGTCCCTTCCCTGTCGTAACGTGGTCCACCTTATGTATTTATCCTCATAGCTTCCGACAGGGTAGTACTGCTCTTTTATGGCATCCCGAAATGAATTCCAAGTGGGTGTAGCTGAAAACAATGAGGTCGTACTATCATCCTTCTGCTCGCAATAGGTTTCCCACCAGTCCTTGACGTGGGGGGTGGCTTTGCGAAGAGCGAAAGTAATCTTTTCTCGGCTAGAAAAATCATGAACAGAAAAATACCCTTCTAGCATATTTAACCATTTATCTAAGGCATCTACATCTATCTGATAATTGAATATGGGGATTTCAAAGTTAACGTGTATCTTAAAGGGTGTGGCGTTTACAGAGTATCTGTTGGAAGTAGATGCGTCGCCCTTGGGTAGCCACTAAAGGATCTGGGCAAAGTTGTCCATCATCACGTTCCTTTGTCTCTCAAGGGCTTCTTTGAGCAAGATTTTGATAGGATTTCCTACCCCATCGTCTTTCTTTTCTTCCACCATGGGAGGTCATCGGGATTTGCGAGGCTCGTCTTGCAAAGGTTTAACCAAATCAAGCCCTAACTCCTTATATCCTGACCTCATTGGGGACATGCAAAGAAAAACAGAGAAAGAGAAAACCACTCTGAGACCACTAATCTAGATTTAAACAGGAACACAAAAAATGACAGATATAACCATAAATATAGAGATGCAACAGAAATAATACTTCAGTTTATTAATATCAAACACTGAAAATATGCTTACAAACAGAAATGGAAATAAACTAGCTATGGCGATGGTAGCTTATCTCTGAGAACAGATGTGGTGGCTACATGCCTCTAAACCATGTTACAATGAGGCTTGAAGGCCTATTTATTGTTGAGAAACAATGGAAAACCCTAAACATATAAAAACCTAACCCTAGGTGATGAAGTGCCAAACTATGGACCCCGTTTGGGTAAATTGGTACTTCAACTTCCCAGGGTCGTAACTTTGGCATACAATCTCAGTTTGAACTGCATAATACCTTGTTAGAAAGATCTATCCGAGGATTACAACTTTCAAATGGCTAACATGGTCCACTACCCATGTTGGCCCCTATTTTCCAAAAAAACGTCGTTTAGGGCCTCAAAACAGCTCCAGAAGTTCAGGACCCGAAAAACTGCCAAAAATAGTAAATTATGCTACAATTAAGGAAACTGAAAAGATGAAAGAGACAGTTGTGGGGGTCCAAGTGGGATAGGCGGGTGGCCGCCAACATCCACCTGGATCACCATCGCACGGTCCAAAGCCAAAGTGTGTCATATACCCAAGTCAGACGGGGTTAGGCTAGGTCATTGTGCGAGTGGTTCTCCTCAGGGCTACCCTACCCGTGGTAGGGAATCTCGTGCATTAGCTGATCGCCAAGAATCTCAAGACTCGGCCAACCCCATGGGACGAAGGTAACCATAGTGAGAGATCTTAGGAAAACACTCTATAGGACTAGTTGTGGGAAGCAGTTGGTTCTCTACCTTACCTTTCTCTGGACAACTTTGCTTGCGGGGATGAGATTTCGTCAAGTAAGAATTTCTTCAGAAGGCTATATAAAAAGGTATATTTAGGATTGTTTGAGGATTTAGATCACCTATAGGCTATAGGTATTTTTCTTTGATAGGACGTGTTTGCTTGTATTAGAGTAACATCATTAATATAGTTAGTTTACACTTGGCACCACTGCACTAGGTGTTTTCTTGTTGTTTTTTGATCTTTTATTCCTATCATCACCCTTTAGTCCTTAGAGTCATTATTTTCTTGACATCATTGCGCCCCCTAGGTGTTTATCGCAGATACTTTGAGGTCTTAACCCTCAGTACCCATTAGGACATATTACCCCTCCCCGTCGAGTTAGAGTACATCCTCCGAGTCCTTCATCGAGTCATCTTTTTTATTCTGATTCTACTAATTCTTCCAGTTCTTCCTTTGATTCCATGTCTTCTCAACCCCGTACAGCCACCATGTCAAGCACCAACATGGGTGCGAGAAACCAAGGTGGTAACCCAGGTACCAACTAGGGTAACCCCACCAACGAAACCCCCACCAATGTGGTCACTCCTCCTCCATTGCTTCCTTTTATGGTTGGTTTGAGTCTCCCTTATTTTAGCCAGCTCATCAACGATCCTCTTCTCCATGATTCCACTTGGCCAGCTATGCCTACTAAACTCCCTTCAGACGTCCCAAATTTTGAAGGTAACCCTGGAGAATATCCCACTAATGATGTTCACTCATTCCACATGTGGTGTTCATCCAATTCTATCACTGAAGACTCCATCTGTCTTCGTCTGTTCCAACGCCTGCTTACTAGAGTTGCTGCTAAGTGGTATGTCAGTCAACCCATAGCCACTCATTTCACTTTTGCGACTCTTTCCAAAGCTTTTCTTGCCTATTTCTAGTTACCTCTTTGTTATGACACTGGTACCGAATTATTGACTTATTTCCTTCAAACTTCTACCACATGCCAATCTGACAATGTTCAGGAATGGCATAGAAGAAGAAGCATTTGTAGAGCTCCTGAATTCAAAGGTCGTGTCTATATGGATTGGTACCTTAGATATCTTTTGGCCCCCATTACCAAATATGCCATGTCACACTTCCCCTAGTCTGAGGAATATGCGCTCTAAGTATTTGATTTGATTTACGCCTAGTCGGGTTATGTTTATATTGTCATCCCCGATCTGCCTCGGCCTAGTATTACTAATGCACTGAGGGAATTCCATGCCATGGATGGCATAGTTGGAACCATTTCACACCTTCCACCATATGCCCCACCTCCGATGAGTTATGGTCAACCTCAGGGAGGAACTAGTTCCTCTTACATTTATCCCTCCCCCAATCCTCCACATGGAAACTCTTATCTAGGTCCTAGCACGTCATATGCATATCCCCCTCCACATCAACAGATGTCAGGACCAGTTGTTGCTCCACTTGTTTATCCCAATTTTTCCCCTTCTCCTTATTATCTGTATGCACCGCCTATAACTCCATCCCCTCTGACACCAGCGGCCTAGCCCCCCATGCCTACTCCTCCTCTGCCACCATAGGAACCTCCTCCACAAGGTCTAGTGTATGCTCAGTAAAGCAGACCCAATACTCCTAACCCTAAGAAAAGGAACAAGGAGAAAGGTAACTGGAACAAGCAATCTCAAAGTAATCAAGGTAGTTGTTGGGCCACTAGTTTGTCATTATTATTATCACTTTTTAACACCTATTTCATCCATTTCTACCCTTCTTTATCACGTCAATTATCATGATTTATCATATAATTCCATTTTATATTATTTATGTTCTTATGGATAAATATTATTTCTTCTCTTTTATTTTTAATAAATTGATGATTATTATGCATGATTTTACCAATGATGGTTTATTAATAAATTTTTTACAACATCACTCACCACTTTAGCTTTCAAGATATTTTCCAGATTGCAGATTTGATCTCCAGCTCATCATTAAATATGCCAACTCAGAAATTCGTTGGAATAAGAAGTGACAATTTTGCATTGGACGTTTCGGGCAAATGGAGAAGAATCTGGAAAATCTGAAACATGGGTTTTGTTCAGAACATACCAAATTAGTTTTTTGAAGAGCAATTTTCCCAAATTTGGTTCGCATTAAGAGAAATGGAAGGTTCTTTAAAAACGTTTTTCTCAGATTCGTTGTTGCGGCTAGTTTCCAAATTATCTTAGTTGCAGTACCAAATTCGACCTGTTCATGTTGAATGTTGATGGAAAGATATTTCTGATATGATCTTACTGATCAATTTGTTGTGAACAATCCAATTTTGTTATGGGAATCATTTTTTAATCATATCTATTGTAACTTCTCTCTGCTCTTTATGTATTTAAATGAGAACAGCGATCAAGGATAGATTATTAGAGATATGGATCATTAGAGATAGGATAGGATAGGATAGGAGGAGAGGGGATAATGGAGAGATTTTGATATATACATGTAATCACTATTGAATTACAGGCAGATTATGTGATATTATTTTGATTCAATGAAAGATTCTGTTTATTTCCCTTGACGCGTGCAAATCGAATCGAATGAGACGTGTTGATTAAGCCTGAGTGGTTTTCAATTCTCCGGTTACTGTAAGTTCGTTCCTCCCAGAAGTGGCAAGGGTCCGCCACAACTGGGAGATCTAGCTAGATTAGCACCAGCGCTGTAGATTTCCATTATCGGTTGCATTTCAATTTTGTCAATTCTGTAGGTTGTGAGTGTTAATTTCATTGCAAAGCGTGTGTTAATTTCATTACAGAGTGTTTAATTTCTAGCATAAGCATGAGTTATTTTTACATAGGCAGGCATGGATTAGAGCATTGATTTCATTTTCTTTCGTTTACAGCATTGCAAAAGAGGGCATATGTGAGAGTGTGGTTATTATAAAATCAGTTGAAAGAGATTGTTTAATGCTACTGAACTCTCAGTTGACATCATTTCCATTTGAATTGCTTAATTGAGATTGAGTGTGATTTAGATAAAATCAGCTAGAAGAGATTGGTTAATGCTACTATGCTCTCGGTTGATGATATTTTCAATTGAATTGCTTACTTCATATTTGATTATGGTTTTGCTTGATATTAAGTCCTGATGCTTCGATGTATTATTTCCTTTAAAAGTTACAATGCAAGATTTATGATTGCATCCAGTTACTCTTGTATCAAGTTTTATAGTTCAACTTAAAAAGCATTGCTCTCTGGATTTATAACTTGCACATATTGTGTACACTCTTAAAACAAAAAGACTTACCCAGGTTGATAATTAATGTGAGGCAATTAGGAGTTTTAAAAGACACCTTTTAGCACCCAACACTTTTGTATTGCATTTATACAAAAAAAATTCTTATTGAAATTTTTGCATACGGCTTATCTTTTGTTGTTCAAAACTAAAACTGTGGATTCAAGAAATTTGCATGCAAAATAATGATTTGTTTACAGGAGAACAACAATTATGGGGGGAAACTCTATTCGCAGCAAGGCCACACTATTGCAACTAATAGAAGAAGCTCGAGAAACTCGCAAACGCAAACAACTGTCTAGACATGAGGTGCTTGCCTGGATTCCACCTTTTGCATCACTTTCAACATCATCTCAGCCAACATCAACTTCAACAAATTCCAGTCCATACATGTTATTCCACATTTTTTCGGAGGTAAAACTTGAGGTAAAATAGCATAAGTTTCTGATTTATTGAAAATTTAGAAGAATTTCATGAAAATCCATTGAGCATTATTTATCATCATGCATTTCACATCTTTACCACTTCCCATTTTCAAAGACATATAATCTTTTAATTTGGGGGAGTGTTCCTTTCATTTATTTATTTATTATGACCATGCCATTAATATTCTTTATCATCCATTGATCTTCTTATTCATTGTCAACACCTCCCTTATTCCATGTTGTTTTACACCAAGCATAGATTTCAACAGATGGTAGCAACCATCTCAATTTGCTTTCTAGCATTGCATGAGGGCATGCTAATTCTCCAATTTGGGGGAGGAATTGCTACACATGATGGATGTTTTCCACTTTCTTTCTCATTTAAGGCATACAATTTCAGTTTTATACAGTGCCGACATTGATTTGCGTATATCTTTAAAACTATGAACTGAATTCTTGTGATTTCTGGAAAACAAAGAGGTGTCATTAAAATACACAAACCCAGATAATTTCAAGTTAAATTAGTTCATAAAATTTTGGAAATCATGCACTCTCACCTACAGCCATTTGGTTTATATCTCATGATCTGTGCATCAAAACGATGTGATTTTTGGATCATAGAATCATTAATATAGTAGAAATATACTTGCAAAATTTCAGCAAAATCTAGTTTGTAGTTTTTGAGGAAATGGTTAATGAAGTTTGTTGTTACTTATATCATATTTTGCTGCAATTTCATATACATATAGTTGAACATCAATGTAAAAATTGTTATGCCTTCAACATTGCTAAAATTGAATATTCATTATTCGAGGAAGAATATATTTGTTCCATCCATTTCATGAGTTGGGATGAACAATTTTTGTATTATTGCTTGGTTAATACAGAGTCTTTGGGTTGCATGAGGACATGCAATATATTCAGTTTGGGGATATGTTGGGCCGCTAGTTTTTCATTATTATTATAACTTTTTAACACCTATTTCATCCATTTCTACCCTTCTTTATCATGTCATTTATCATGATTTATCGTATAATTCCATTTTATAATTATCTATGCTCTTATGGATAAATATTATTTCTTCTCCTTTATTTTTAATAAATTGGTGATTATTATGCATGATTTTACTAATGATGGTTTATTAATAAATTTTTTGTAACATCACTCACCATTTTAGCCTCCAAGATATTTTCCAGATAGCAGATTTGACCTCCATCTCATCATTAAAAATGCCAACTCAGAAATTTGTTGGAATAAGAAGTGACGGTTTTTCATTGGATGTTTCGGGCAAATGGAGAAGAATCTGAAAATCTGAAACATGGGTTTTGTTCAGAACGGACCAAATTAGATTTGTGATGAGCAGTTTTCCTTAATTCTGTCCGTATTAAGAGAAACGGAAGGTTCTCTGAAGACGTTTTTCTCAAATTCGCTATTGCGGCCGGTTTCCAAACTATCTTAGTTGCAATACCAAATTCGACCTATTCCTGTTGAATGCTAATGGAAAGATATTTCAGATATGATCTTGCTAATCAATTTGTTGTGAACAATCCAATTTTGTTATGAGAATCATTTTGTAATCATATTTGTTGTAACTTCTCTCTACTCTCTGTGTATTTAAATGAGAGCAAAGATCAAGGATAGATTATTAGAGATATGGATCATTAGAGATAGGATAGGATAGGATAGGAGGAGAGGGGATAATGGAGAGATTTTGATATATACATGTAATCAATGTTGAATTACAGGCATACTATGTTATATTAGTTTCATTCAATGAAAGAGTTTGTTGATTTCCCTTGACACATGCAGATCGAATCGAATGAGACGTGTTGATTAAGCCTGAGTGGTTTTTAATTCTCCGGTTATTGTAAGTTATTTCCTCCTAGAAGTGGCAAGGTCCCACCACAACTGGGAGATCTAGCTAGATTAGCACCAGCGTTGTAGATTTCCATTACCGGTTGCATTTCAATTCTGTCAATTCTGTAGGTTGTGAGTGTTAATTTCATTACAGAGCGTGTGTTAATTTCATTATAGAGTGTTTAATTTCTAGCATAAGCGTGAGTTATTTTTACATAGGCAGGCGTGGATAAGACGTGGATTAGAGCATTTATTTCATTTTCTTTCATTTACAACATTGCAGAATAGGGCATACGTGAGAGTGTGGTTATTATAGAATCAGCTGAAAGAGATTGGTTAATGCTATTGAACTCTCGGTTGACATCATTTCCATTTGAATTGCTTAATTGAGATTGAGTGTGATTTAGATAGAATCAGTTAGAAGAGATTAGTTAATGCTACTATGCTCTCAGTTGATGCTATTTTCAATTGAATTACTTGCTTCAGATTTGATTATGGTTTTGCTTGAGATTAAGTCATGATGCTTAGATGTATTATTTCCTTTAAAAGTTAAAGCTTGATATTTATGATTGCATCCAATTACTCTTGTATCAAGTTTTATAGTTCAACTTAAAAAGCATTACTCTCTGGATTTATAGCTTGCGCATATTGTGTACACTCTTGAAACAAAAAGACTTACCCAGTTTGATAATTAATGTGAGGCAATTAGGAGTTTTAAAAGACACCTTTTAGCGCCCAACAGTAGCTAGGGTCCACCACCCAATGCACCTCAGGGACCCCATCCTAATCCACAACCCAACAACAGGGCGGCCATCCCAAGCAAAACAAGGGTCTTCATACGAACAAACCTTGTGCTTGTTGCAGCGTATATGATCATTATACTCATGAGTGTCCCCTTTTACCTTAAATTCATCAAGTATGGGAAGCTTAAGTAGTTTCTTCTCGAGGATCGCAGCCCATCGCTCCTCCTCCTCCTCCTACTTCATCTCAAATGGTAGTTCTTACCAGTCCTTTTCCTCACCAAGGATATATTGTTGCTGACCTAAACAAGTTCGGGAAGTTCCACCAACTCCACCATCTGGACACCATGATTATCGAATTCTTATGATGAATTTTGATGAGGTCAATACCAAGCAAGCCAACCTCCAGACTCGATCAGGCCAATATGACAAGGCATCCAACAAGCCATCGACTGAGTCCCAACCCCAATTTTCCACTGAGCCTTTGTCGTCATCCAATGGTACCTTACAGATCCATTCACCTAATGTAGATGTTATTCCCAAGATCCCCAAAGGACCATTATGTCAAAACATTGCTTCTGCTAAATTCACCCATACCTATAGCATGGTAGATGACTTGGCGCAATCCCCTATTGCCATGTCAATGCTGGAAGTTATCTAGACGTGCCCATCCCAATGGAAAGCTCTACTCTCTACTTTGGGTGTTGTGGATCCCCAAGACGATCATATGATCGTCTTTCACGTTGAAAAGTCATAAAATCCTCCATTGCCTTCATATGTCGCAATTCAAATACTAGTATCCATAAGAAATTCCATTGTTCAACGGTGTATCATAGACGAAGGCGACTCCACCTGTGTGGTGACTTCTAGTGTTTGGAAGCGACTTTGTTCCCCATATCTATCCCAATCCACCATCACTCTATGTGCTTGGGACAGTCATCCTCACTTCCCCTTGGCTTATATCACAATTGTCCAATCATTGTTCACGACAAGACTGTATTTATTAATATTGAAGTCATCGACGCTCCCTTAAACTATAACATCCTTTTGTGTCATAGTTATACCTATGTTATGTCAGTTGGCGCATCTACAGTTCATCGTAAGGTGTGATTTCCTCACAATGGAAAGATCATCACCGTTAATCATTTGTCGTACAATGATCCTAAATCTCAGACTTCACCTCAGTCCAACATATCCTTTGTGATTGAAAATAAGACTGTCTCATCCCTCGCCAATGTTTGTCGTGGAGTCTACAAAGATTCCATTCTCCTTGGTGCTTATTGTGGTCCACCACCTACTCCTTTTGAGCCTAACTTATCTAGTGTTGTGCATGCTTCAAGCATCATGGGCTCCCCATAAATAGTTTGTTATGCCTTCATAGCAGTCAGCACATCTACAGCATGTTGTTCCTAACTCAACCCAGCCTTCTAGTACTACTCGTCAAGGACCATTTCCTTCTACTGGTATCTCTCCTAATCCTATTACGCCCATAACCATTTCCTCAGGTCTTAATCATCTCGGTACAATTCCTCCAAGGAATTACCCTTCTAGTAGGATATTCTTCTGATTTTCGCCCCCTGGATTTTATTTTACACCTTCCATGGCCACGTTGAGTTTTCCTGACATTACCTTGGGGATCCCTGTTTGGTACATTGAACCTCCCACAAACACTCTCCCCAATCAACTCAAACCTTACACTGCTTTGACCCTGGTCCAACCTGTTGTTCCTACCCCTTCCTTTGCTTTAGTTCCATAGCAACCTCAACGAGAACCTACTCCTTTTGTGAAATCATCTAGTGAGGGGGGGGAAGCCCAGAAAAAGGGAACCAAAGATAAGGCACCCCCAACAACCCCAGCTCCTCTTAAGCCACCAAAGCCTATTCCTCATTTCCCTTTGTGTGATGTTGTTGGTCATGCCATCAATAATTGTCCTAAAATCCCTCATGTCAAGAATGTGGTCTCTAATACCTTCCCTAATTCTAACATTCCTGAGGTCCATGTCCCCTTACCAGAGTCAACTAAGAAGAACAGATCATTATGCACAAATCACCCATGCTATTTGTGTGATAATTATGGCCATTATTCTCTTCATTGTCCCCATCTTAAATATTTTCATGATACACTTCAAGTGCTTCACGAATTAGAGGCCACTCATAGTGACTCCACCTCTCCTATACCTATGGATTATGGTCCCACTCCTACACAGGAATAGGAGGTCTCTCAAACACAAATTGTGATTCGTCCCCCTGATGTTGAGATGACGGATAACACCGCTACCATTCTCTCCTTTTCATCATCCATGATATCAATGCAATGGAACTCCCTTGATGTCTCCTATTGTGATTCGGTTGAACCTCCTTCAACGAACACCCCAGTCTCAACATCGGTAGATATTCCATATATTAGTCATATGTCTCCCAACCTTGACGAAGCATATGTGAACCTTGTCTCTTATGAAGATGACTCAGGTATCTCTTCTTCATTATGTGGCCTCTCTTCCTCCCATACCCCCATCTTCCATTCTGATGAAGACATCATGGAAG
>APFE030946991.1:7259-28353 GCA_000404065.3 Pinus taeda | reverse complement strand
CCCCCCTTCAGTTCATTCATTTTCCTAATAAAACTCATGTTCCTAAGGTTAAAACACTTTTTGCCTACGAAAAGCACTTTCCCCATATAAAGCACTTTCATACCATAAAGCCACAAAAATTCTTTACCCTAAGTATTAATGTCAACATGTGAAAAACATGTAATTCACAAAAAAGCATTGTACTTAGTGTTGTTCCCTTGTCCGCCCATTTTTCATATTAATTACTAACTTTTATTATTATATACAAAATCCCCGAAAAACCCAATTTCCATATATATTTAATTCCCGTGTATAAATTAGCCCTACCCCTTAGTTTAATTATAAACTATATTACTACCCATATCCCACAAAAATAAATAACCTCGCCTTAGCCCTTAAACCCGCATTAAAGCACCCCGATGAGATTAAACTCTAAATTAATCTCATATCGCCATAATTAAGTGCCCGTCGAGCCCCCACTAGCCTCCGTGTAGTCTCCCTGCCTGGTCACCGTGCGATCATCCCCCTCTTCATCTGACAACCCTCGTCCATATCGGGCCAAACCTACATTCGTCTTTTACCCACCTGATAAAGTGGTTTCTCCTGCAGCCCCCGGTGCTATGCATCATCTGATGAATGGAATCAGGCAGCCCCTCCCGAATACCACCAAGCGCCCAAAAGCGGTGCGATATAAACCATTTAACGCCCTCCCGCTACGTGACAAATCAACCACTGTTCACCCCGAACCCGCCAAAACTAATTTTTTATGTATAATAGCTTAAATGCCCCAAATTGTTTGTTTTCGCTGACATTTCATCTGCAAGCCTCTGTACACATGCAAGACACATGCAAACATCGAAGCTGCCAACCTACGTACAATTTCACTCGAAAGATGTCGCAGACAACCTAGTCAACCTTGCAGCCTATACAAAGCCCATTCAACCACTTGTTGTCGCCATCGACCCTGCTCAGAACCAATTCACCCCAGTTCTAGGTATTTAAACCAGAATTCACCAAATACCCTGTCAATTTTAAAAGTAGCCACCTGCTGAGTGTTTTAGTTAAGATAAAAATTAATTAAAAATTGCATACCTTGCTGAAACATCGTTGCCCTAAATACTGCAAATTACCCTCCCCCATTACTCAATCCACAAGAACTGAGAATGGCGGCCCCTATTGCTATGGATTTGAGACCCATCTCCACGCCTCATTTGGACCTAGACCACCTTCCCTTAGCCGATAGACATTTCCAGATAAAAGATACCACTGTTATAGAGCTATTGCTAAAAATAAATTTCCAAAGCAGGGACAAGTTCCTGAACCATGCTGATGAAATTGGCCTTTGGGAGTCAATTTTCCTAAGTATCAGTTCCCCCAAGTCCACATTTTTCCTGAAATTGTACATATGTGTTAAGTTTGCTACATCTCGAGTCATAAAACCATCATGTCTCATGACCAGAAATTCATTTTCACCATCGCTCCTAAGTCCATCAATGAGATGTTGCAGCTCCAACTAGGGCCAAACCTAACTCCCCTCTCAATTGGAGACTTGTTAGACGTATATCCTAAACTCAACTCTGCAAGATTGGCCCAATTGATCCAAACCGTCATCATAGAAGAGAAGTACACCCCCAAAGACCCCCCTCCATATGTAGCAACTATATTTTCTCCTTGGGGTCAAAATATTGTATCCATGATATCTTGTGTTTTGGGTTACTCCACTAGTGAGTACATTGATGAAATCATCCTGGCTTTCATGTCCATCTATGCCCTAGGACAACCTCCTACAACTATTTATGACTTTGCCACACTCATAGCTGGCATAATGCATGAGCTCTTCACAAGAATGGGAAATGAAAGGGTTTTCAAGTACTCCTCAGTTCTATACCACATGTTTTTATATTATCAACCAGAGAAATTCCATTCACCCTTCAAAAGCTGAACACCAAGGGTCAGCCCAGGTCAGTCATTTTTTGGACCCCATCGATCCACCAGTACTAGTCTCCATACTCTTACTCTGATTTTATTGATTTATTTGTACACCCAATCATGACAATGTTGACTGGAAGCCCTCCTCCAAGGATCTTTCCAAAAATAAAAAGAGTCCTCCAATTACCTAAACAGACCAAAGTTGGTGACTGGTACCTTTACCAGAACCATATAGAAATCAGGATTTATGGTTGCATGTTGGCACCATACAAGCTACAAGGCACCTCCCAATGAAGTTGTTTGCATTAGAATACTATAGGCAAATTATAAATGCAAATGAAATAAACTTTCTCAATGCCAAGAAGAAGGCCAATTTCAAAATAAAAGACCAAATGCAACTCCAGAGAGGCTGGCCAAGAGGCAGACTTAATATTACAAAGGATGAAGTTCCAAAGAAGTTTTGTCTGGAGATACGATCCTTCGGAATTCATCACAAAGAAAAGACAAAGGTCAAGCTATGACCTTTCATTGACCATCCCATACTTGAGATAGAAGCTTATGCAAATCAAACAGAATGGGTGGAAGGTACCCTAGTAGACCAGGACAGCACCAGAGTGGATATTGAGAATGTTCTTATTGATTTAGAAAAGCAGCTTGATGATAGCTCTTTTTTGCAAGTACCAGAAAAACCAAAAACTACCATGAACACTACTCCAGTCATGCAGACTCCTTAGAATGAGAAGAAGGCCCCAAAAAGAAACATAGAAGGAGCTTCCACCTCAAGGATGGCCACCTCTGATTTACAGCAGGAATCAAACAAGAGTTAAAGGCTAAATCTAGCCTCTAAGCAGGAATACACTGAAGGCTCAGTTGAGATCACCAATACAGAAGAAGAAAGAAGCAGACCTGCCACTCCATCTGGAGGCATACAAGAGCCTTCCACTTCACAAACACAGGTATTGGAAAAGAAACTCAGTGTGGAAGTATCTTCCTTCAGAATGCCTACAGACAAAGACCAATACATCAAGGAAAGATATAAAGAAATCAAGGCTTGAAATGAGAGGCTCAAAGCCCAAACTTATGCTCAATACCTTAAACTCACCCCAAACAATCAAACAAGGCTAATGTCAGCCTTTAACATTAAGGAGGGGAAGCTACAAATAAACTTTGTGAAGCCTACAACTCAATAGCCAAGAACAGCCTCAAATTTCAAGAAAATAGATTTTGAAGTGCTGGCAAGGGATATCCATCCCATAGACTACATTGAGCTACACAAGCAAACAAGAGAGATGATATACTCCACTTTGACTGGAAAGGCCATAGTCGTCCACCAACTACAGAACTCTTTCAACAATATCTCGGCGCAATTCCAATTAGAGAATGCCTCCTCACAGGCCAAGGACACTAAGATCAAGTCCTTAGAGGACTTAGTAATTGAATTGGGACATGATCCCAAGGATATAAAAGTTGTAGAATAGCTTATTAAAAAGAAGAATGATGATATAGTTGCATTGAAAAAACAACTAAAGATACCCTATCTACTTCATCCACAAACAGTAGAGGTTCTAGAAGCCCAACAAAGACATGAAGAACTCATGGAATTAGTCCTGAAGCTGAATGATCAACTCAAGGAGAAAGAGAAGGAGTTGGACACTTTAATTCAATCAAAGAAAAGTGACTTGGCCACAACTTCCAGAACCGTCATCCCCACATCATCCACAACAGTTCATTCTACCCTGGCAGCATCACTGGCCCTACAGTTCCACCTACAACAGCCTTGCCAGCAACAACGGAATCTACATCAGCAACAGGTACATCAGGAGAGAAAGCAGAAGAACTTTTGAAAGCCATCGAAGATATGTCTATCCAGGCTACAGAGATGAAAATATTGAAGGAAAAGGTGGTAAGTCTAGAAACTGACTGCAAACTTGCCCAACTCAAATATAAAGAAGAAACACCAAGGGCCCAGAGAATGGGTGAGAGGATCAAAAGCCTAGAAAAGGATTTGACACTTGAAAAGCCACTTGGACAAACCAAGGAAATGCTGTGGGCCAATATCATTGACTCTGCCAATGATATTTGGCCATCAATCCAAGTTATTTTTGAGCAAACAGAGCTAGTAAAGATAGCTACTGAAGCTATCCAGAAAGTGAAGGAGGAATTGGGAAATGAGCCTGAGGATGCAAATAGACTCATCCATTTCCTCAATAGAAAAAGCAGATATGAGCTACAGGAATTGAACATTGAAGACAGAATTGCCACCATTTTAGAAATAAGAAAGGTCCTTTCCAAAAGGAACCTTATGCTTAATTTGGAAGAAAAGTGCCACAATACGCAGGTAGCCATTGATAGGTTCATGGCTAAATTTCAGATTTTGAGGGAGAAAGCTCTGCCCAGTCCTATGGTCATCAATGACAAACTCATGACACAATCAAACTATGGGGATAGACTTAGAAAATTGGCTAAGGATCAAGCCAGTTCTTCATCCATTAAAGCCTTGCCAACAGGCAAAGTATTATATGACACATTTGAGAACTTGTATTTCCTTGAGCATGAGGTAAAACATTTGTTCCTCACCAAACCCAATTTTGCAAAGTATGCCGAAGCTGATGAGATCTACAGGAGAATGGTAAATGTGAAATTACCAAGTGCAGAATGGTGGGAGACAATAACAGATTTACTATGATAAATTAACAGCTAAAAGTTACCCCACAGTAAATATGAAGATAGCAGGATGAAACAGGTAAAAACAGCACAACAAGGTCAAAGAGTAGCAAGGTCAAAGAGTATCACATGAAATATCAAAGTAAAGAAGACTCCAGCGTGAAAATGCCACAACTATCAGCTAGCATAAAGGGCTACATCTCAACCATAAAGGCCAGCACAAACATAATTAAAGGGACAGCAAGCAACAGTGCATTAGTTGTCTCTATCTTCTTGCTAGAAGATATTTGTATTTCCTGGAATAAATCTCAACTTGTTTTGAGATATTTTGTAATACGTTTTTATATAAATACTTCACAATTCGAAGTATGTAGGGTGGATTCCAAACATTTCTATAGACTTTTTCTCTCGAATCGCAAATTTTATTGTATCAATGACTAGATTGGCTTAATCGATCAAGGAATAAAGATGAGACATTTTATAGGATTCTTGTGTAAAGCGAAATACAAATAAGTATTCTGTCATGTTCAATGTTGTTTTCTTTCAAGTTTTTTGTAATCTTTATGTATCCCTAAAATCTAATGTTATAACATGGAATGATATTTCAGAAATTGCTTAAATGCACTTTGTCTTGACTGTTATGCATTATTATATGTTTTCTTCACAAATCTAAGTTAAGGAATTCTTGATTGCTCCTTAGTTTAGGTGATTTCTTGTGATCAGTAGTAAATGATTCTTAATTTCCCTTTGTCCATAATTATCCTTTGTTCTCCATTCTAATCCCGGTCTAAGGATTCTTGAGTGCCCTTTTACCCTGGTTGGAGTTATTTCCCCCATTGCACCTAAATATTTGCATTTTTCTTTACTGGCCTACCCTGTGAACATTCCCTTTAATGAATGGATCATGTCATGCTATCCATTTGTTGACTCCATAGCCCAATGGCTTGAAGACCTAGCTCTATCCATCTGCCCTAAGAATTCCACCGCCCAACCTTCAAAACAAAACCAAAATCCCAAGGAACACTAAAAACGAGCCTAAAATCCCATAAGAAACAAAGCTAAATTATATAGAGAGAGCCCTCTCTGAGTCATAGGTTGGCTAGAGCCTATACTTAAAAGACTGGTTTGTGGTTACCTCAGTTTCTTCCTTCTTCTAATAACTTCTAAACAAAATTCTGAGTGATAACATAGTGGCGACCATACTAGGGATTCAAATCCTCAATCTTAATAACCTTTAAGAAAATTTTAAATCTTTTTTCAAGCCTCTTAAAGAGTTTATTAGAAGTTATTTACAAAATCTCACGAAAAGAAAGTAATTAGAAAAAGCTTGAAATTCTAGCTTCAAGGAGAACTCACTACACTAGGGCTAATCCAAATCCAAACCCCGCCCCAGTAGTTGATAATCCCAACCTGATTTCAAGAAGACCCAAAAGAGAAGAAAGTTTAGTCAGTCAAACACCTTTAATCAAAGCTGATTTGTGCCCTGATGAGTGGTTGTTTTTAGAAGACCTTCCCTTTCGCGTGCCATTTGATCTTTCCCTATTTAGAACAAGGTATGAAAGTGCACTTGATGAAATTGTTCTAGATCTAGAGTTTATTGCAGACCTTAAAGTCCAAAAGGCCAATCAGTCAATTGATCAATATATTCTAAATTCCCCACAGTCATCCCTTACTACTGCTAGGAACCCTGAGCTTTCTGAACCAATATCCACTACTCTTAGTTCACCATTATTCCCTTCAACCTCTGAAGTTCATTCCCCACCTCCATTCATACCCTCACTCCCTTACCAACCTATCATATCCCAGGTACCACCTGTTGGTCCTAGTTCATCCTCCACTATTGCACCATCCTCTAGTGCCTCAACCCCACATTTTAGCCCATCCTAGCTTATATCCATGGCAAATAGATACGCTCACCTCGTCTTACATGCCCCACTTGGTTCCATGCTAACAGACTACCAGAGTAAAATTGTCTAATTTGATGGCGTAGGGCACTACACTTCACAGCACCATGTTAATAAAATGACAGACTACTTTGAACTTCATAAAATTGATATTGTGAATGTCCAAATGAGATTATTCACTCAGACTTTAGATGGTGATGTTAGAAAATGGTTTAGATCACTGCCTGATAATAGTATTGATAGTTTAAAAGTATTTCAACCATGTTAATAAAATGACAGACTACTTTGAACTTCATGAAATTGATATTGTGGATGTCCAAATGAGATTATTCGCTCAGACTTTAGATGGTGATGTTAGAAAATGGTTTAGGTCACTGCCTGATAATAGTATTGATAGTTTAGAAGTATTTCAACAACAATTTTTGAATACATGGGAAAAGAAAAAGAATCCTCTATAGATCCTTTCTGAATATGAAAATATTAGGAGAGGACCCAATGAAATTGTTCAAGATTATTGCACCAGATTTAACAATATATAAAATGCAATTCCAGTTAATCTTAGGCCCCCACCTGAATTAGTATTAATAAAGTTCCCTAATCGTTTTGACACAGACATAGCATTCCAGCTCAGGGAAAGAAACCCCCCAACCCTAGAAGATATGCAAAGTGTAGCAGTAAGTGTAGAGGAAAATTTATTAGCTAAAAGAGCTAGAGTTAGGAATGAAAGAAGAGGATCAGCTAAAGATGAGCCTTCACCCTCTAACATTAAAGTAGATAGCTTAGCAAAAGGCATGGAAACGTTAATGGATAGAATAGAGAATATCGAGAGGAAACCCCAATGGGATAATCAACAAGCACCTCCAATTAGAAACCTGAACTTTAGGAAAAACCAAAACCAAAATACTGGAAAAAATGGACCTGATCAGAATATAAGACCTCCTTTCCAGGAAAATTATGCAGAAACATCCCATCCTGAAGACCTAGAGAAAGACACACAAATTAACCTGATGGGATTAAATGATGAAGGTATTGTTTTTCTGACCCAAGATGATCAAGAATTGCATATGTTGCAGCAATTATAAATCCAGTATGGAGATTCATTTGACTATAAAAAAGGTTATGATTCTGCCATCTTTGAAGTACACAAGCAGTATAACCTAAGGAGTAAAAAGAATTCTGATATCTCTAACCAAACCAAGAAAATAGTGTCGAATCAACCAAAGAAAATTAAAAAAGCCCCGGTTTCTAAAGTCCTCTAGATTCTCCCCAGGCAAAACCAGAATTCTTTTGGTCCTACCATTTGAAGATATTACCCCTAATCAACCTTCTGATGATCAACACTCTTCTTCAACTTCCCCCAAAAAACTAGTGGACACACCTCAAAATACTAGATTGGAAACTTCACAAAGAAAAGTCCCCAATAAAGGAAAAGAAGACCATTCCACTCAAAACCCTGTTGTCAAAAGTATAAACCCTCAAACAGAGAAAGCCCCTTTGCCGTTTAATTTGCGAGCAGAGGTAGCTAAGCTAAAGATTCCAATCCCTTTGACAGAGTTAATCAAGAATGAAACCTACAAAACACAGATAAACTAGACCCTGAACCTTGATGAGAATGAAGATTTTGTTAACTTGTTTGATGACCAACCTGAACTTATATTTGGTCCAGATGTTAATGGAAAACCACTAGAAGGAGGGATACCACCTTTCTATAATAGCCTTGGCATCCATGACAAAATTCTTCATAATGCAACATTGGATTCTAGTGCCTCCCACAACTTAATGCCCAAATCGGTAATGGAAAAATTGAACCTAGACATTACAAGACCTTACAAGGACTTATTTTCATTTGACTCAAGTCAAGTAAAGTGTCTGGGGTTGATTAAAGACCTCTGTGTTATCTTAGTTCAATATCCTTCCAAGAGCATCCTTATGGATATTGTAGTTGTTGAAAACCCACCGAAGTATGGCATGTTGTTATCCAGGTCATGGGGAGCCAAACTTCAAGGATCTCTACAACTTGATATGTCATATGCAACAATTTCTGTTTTTGGACAACCCAAGAAGCTGTACCAAGAAACTTTAATGAAATACATGGTGAGTAGCTAGGATTGGCCTCAAAACTTTCCTATCTACTCTGTACATTCAGACATTGATTCTTTTATTTTGTATAACACTGATGAAACACAAGGAACTCTTTTAGATAGTAGTGATATAGAACCAAAAGAAATTGCAATTTCAAAACAAAAGGAAATTGTCCAAACTTTAGAATTTTCCACTAAACAATGTAGTTAAGTTGAGGAAAAATTGTTGGAAACAGATGATACGAATTATGAACATGAGATATTGTGGCATCTGGAGTTTGATGGGTCAGACAATAAGTTTGGAGCAGGATTAGGAGTTTGGATATACAATCTAGAGAATGACTATTCAGAAGGCCATGCATATAGACTAAATTTTAAATGCACTAACAATATGGCTGAGTATGAAGCACTAATTTTAGGTCTTAAACTAGTTAGGAAGCTAGGAGCTATAAGAGTTTTTGTCATGGGAGACTCTCAATTAGTGATAAAACAGATTAATGTTGTATATATGACCAAATACCCTAGGTTAAGTTGTTATAGAGGAACCATTATAGAAATACTAAACACTTTCTTAGAAACCAAGGTTGATGTAATTCCTAGAAGACGTAATATGCAGGCACATAGTTTAGCAATGTTTGCCAGCACCTGCAAGTTACCCTTTCAGCCTAACTATCAGTACACTGCTGAAGTAAGGCACGGGCCTGCAATCCTAGATAATTTGAAGAACTTGAAAATATTTGTTGATGACAAACAAATAAACAACTTTTTGATTTCAAAACAAGAATTTGTAAATAGCATTATAAATACTGACACATCAATAGACCTTAACACGAAGATAAAATAGAAATAAACAAGATAGAAGGTGAAGAGATAGATAGATTCCATCCCACTAAATTCACAAAATCAGATGTATAAAACCTAGAACAAGCTGAGATTGATGAGATAATTAACAAAGACACTGAAGTAATTAATCTCAAGGACAATTTCTTACCCAAGGGATTAACCCCTTTGGAAGACCTGTTTGATTCAAATGATGTCCCTAGAAAGCCCAAAATGGAACCTTTGAAATCTGATATGGAGGAGTGTAATATTGGCACTGATGAGAATCCAAAACTGATCAAACTTTCTAATTCATTACCTCCCACTGAAAGAGTAAAATACATTGAGTTATTAAAATAATTTTAGGATGTATTGCTTAGAGTTATGAGGACCTCAAATCTTATGACACCGGCATCATACAACACACGATCCCTATAAATGAAAATCAAAAACCTTTCAGACAAAAACTTAGAAGGATAAATCTTGTACTATTACCTTCAATTGAAAAGGAAATTGAGAGAATGTACGATGCTAAGATAATTGCACCAATCATATTTTTTTATTGGGTTTCAAACCTAGTACCAACTTGGAAGAAAACCGGCAAGATCAGACTCTGTGTGGACCTTAGAAACCTCAACAAAGTATTCCTTAAAGACAATACCTCTCCCCAAAATGGACCATATTTTGCAAAGGGTAGTTGGATCAACCAGGATCTCATTATTGGATGGGTTTTCTGGTTACAATCATATTTTAGTTCATCCTAGTGACCAAGCCAACACTGCCTTCACTACTTCTTGGGGCACATTCATGTATGTGAAAATGCCTTTTGGACTAATGAATGCAGGAGCCACTTTTCAGAGGGCTATGGATATAGCCTTTACCAAAGAAATTCATGATTTCTTGGTGATATACCTAGATGACATTAGTGTATTTTGACAATCTGACAACCAGCATTTGGATCATCTAAGGTAGGTTTTTATTAAATGTAGGAAATATGGAATTTCTTTGAACCCTAAGAAGTCATTGTTTGGATTAGAAGTAGGAACGTTACTAGGTCATATAATTTCAAAATATGGTATCGGAATAGACCTTGCAAGAATAGAAGTCATCTTACAGATACAACATCCAAGGAACATCAAAGAATTACAAGCTTTCTTAGGGAAAATTAACTTTCTTAGGAGATTTATTTCTAATTTAGCATAATTAATTAGATCACTGAACAATATGTTGAAAAAAGATTCGACCATAAAATGGACTGTTGAGGCTAAGAAATCCTTTGAAGACATTAAACTAGCCTTAACAAGAACACCAGTTTTGATCAGTCCAAAATTTGACAAAGATTTCATCTTATTTTCCTTTGCTTCTGAGCACATAATTGTTGTAGTTTTACTGCAGAAAAATGACCAAGGCTATGAACAACCTATTGCTTTCTTTAGCAAGGCCCTGAGAGATGCCTCTTTAAAATATAAAATAATGGAAAAACAAGCTTTTGCTTTGGTCAAAGCTATCAAGGACTTTAGAGTATATATTTTATATTGTCATATAATAGCCTATGTTCCCAATTCAGTTGTCAAAGACATCCTAACTCAAGGTGGTCCAGATGGAAAGAGGTGAAAATGGATTGCTACTATTTTAGAATATGATATAGAAATCATACCAACTAAGTTAATCAAGGGCCAAGGTTTAGCCAAGATTATGGCTGAGTCAAACTGTCAGGCCCGGGATATAAACTTTATTGCACAAATACATAATGAAGAGGAGATGGTGACTCCACTAATCAGCCAGGCCTTTATTGAAGCATCATGGTATGCTGATATCATTTATGTTTTACAAAATTTACAAGCTCCTCTTGGATTATCTAAGACCAAAATTAGATTTTTGAAGATGAAATCCTTAAAATTTTGCATATTAGATAATGCTTTGTTTTGGAGGAATCATTAAGGTATTCTTCTCAGCTTTTTATTAAAAGATGAGTTTGACAATGTATTACAAGAGTTTCATGCAGGTGACTATGGAGGACACCTTTACTGGAAAACCACTGCAGATAAAATTCTTAGAGCTGGTTTCTACTAGCCAACTTTGTTTTCCAATGTAGAGAAACATGTGACCTCTTGTCACAAATGTCAAATTTTTGAGGGAAAGAAAAAACTTCTACCTTTACCCCTAAAACCAATTTCTGCTGAAACACCTTTTCAACAATGGGGGTTAGACTTCATTGGTGAGATTCACACACCTTCCCAACACAAGTGAATCCTCACTGCCACAGACTATCTCACCAAATGGATAGAGGCCATACCTTCAAGGCAAGCCACTGACACTGTTATCATAACCTTCCTTAAAACCAACATTCTATCAAGATTTAGATGTCCAACTAAGCTCATTACTGATAATGCAGCAGCCTTTAGATTCAAAAGGATGATAGATTTCTGCAACAAATATCATATAACCCTGGGCCATTCCACAGCCTATTATCCTCAAGGAAATGGACTGGCAGAATCCTCAAACAAAATCCTGGTGAACATCATAAAAAATCTCTTGGAGGACAATAAGAAAACATGGAATAAAAAGCTAGTCAATGCCTTATGGGCGGATAGACTAACCACAAAGATATCAATTGGTACCTCTCCCTACAAACTAGTTTATGGGATGGAAGTTGTTTTCCCATCTTCCTTGGGAACACCAGTAATGAAGTTGATCCAAGAATTGCAGGTTGAATCAAATGACATCCAAAGGAGAATCAACCAAACAATTCATTTACAGCAAACCAAGGAAGAAGTGTACATCAGATCTCAGGTTGTGCAGGAAAGGATCAAGAATATTTTTGATAAAAGGACCAAGGCTGAGGATTTCTACCTTGGTGACAAAGTCCTAAGATAGGATTCGAGGAGGGAAGATAAAGGTAAACATGGGAAAATTGATTTCCTATGGAAAGGCCCATATGCCAATTATGCTTTCAGAGGTAATAATGCTTTCTTCCTCAGAGAAATGGATCGTACAAAAGCAGAAGGTGGACCAGTGAATGGTCGGATGCTCAAACACTATTTTGAACCTAACTAATAATTTTTAGTTCCCATTATACATATCTCATTTTCCTTCAAATAGTCTAGTGTGGATTGGATAGTGATTTTTAAAGTTGAAGCCCGAAGAGAAGGCCCTAACCTTTAAGGATTGATTGTCATAAATATCAATAATGCAGAGACAAAAAAGATATTTTTGCAAGGTAACATCAATAGCAATTCAAAGGCTATTGATTTACAAATTTCTTGACATTTCACTGGGAAATACCATCCCCAAGTGGAGCCACTGTTAGGTTCCTATATCAATAGGAGTCATAATTTTGATTGACTAAGGTTAAGCCTTGTAATATTGTACTCACCTTTGCTTTCTACAAATTTTTTCCATATTAAAAAAATAAAAATGAAAAATGTAAAGAGAGTATGTCCTAAAAAAATAATCAAAGGACAAAAAGAATGAAAATAGGTCACAAAAAAATGAAAAATATGAACCCCGAGAAAACAAAAAGAACATGAGAGTGTGCAAGTCAAAATGCCACTACTATTTATTTTTTATGCTTAATGAATGATTGTGTGCAGCTTGTTACTTATGCCACAATCCATGAATAGTCAAAATGTTTAAACTTGGCTATTTCATGTTTTCAATTTCATGTCTATAGATAGAGAATAAAATATGACCAAGCAGTGTAATCTTGGCAGATAATTAGATAGGTAGAGTAAATAAAAGGAGCTCAACTGTGTAAACTGAGCCCTTGGATGAAATAAGGTTTGATTTAGATAGTTTGCTATGTAAAGAAAAGAAAATGTTGATAAGGGTTTGCTAGCTTAAATGCACCCTAATAAAGTGAAGAAAAAAATGGTAGAATGAGTAGATGGGTAAGTAGAAGAAAGGTTGCAGAAGTATGGTGATTGATCAAACAAAAAGCATATTTATCATTTTTCATCATATAAGAATGGACAATCAAGCATGCAAGTGAATTTCAAAGTCAATTAATTAACCTCCCCCATTCATTTCACCTCTTTACTTAACTAATTTCCCATAATAAAGTTCTAAGTATTTAAAACCTTTAAGTCAAAGAGGCTTAGAGCATTTCCCTAACTTTTGGAGGGACTAGACCCTCGGCTCAAAGACTTATGGATATCAAGTACTAGACTCTCCTCATAAAAGTTCACCCCCCCTTCAGTTCATTCATTTTCCTAATAAAACTCATGTTCCTAAGGTTAAAACACTTTTTTCCTAGGAAAAGCACTTTTCCCCATGAAAAGCACTTTCATACCATAAACCCACAAAAATGCTTTACCCTAAGTATTAATGTCAATATGTGAAAAACATGTAATTCACAAAAAAGCATTGTACTTAGTGTTGTTCCCTTGTCTGCCCATTTTTCATATTAATTACTAACTTTTATTAATATATACAAAATCCCCAAAAAACCCAATTTTCATATATATTTAATTCCCGTGTATAAATTAGCCCTACCCCTTAGTTTAATTATAAACTATATTACTGCCCATATCCCGCAAAAATAAATAACCCCGCCTTAGCCCTTAATCCCACATTAAAGCACCTCGATGAGATTAAACTCTAAATTAATCTCATACTGCCATAATTAAGTGTCCGTCGGGCCCCCCACTAGCCTCCGTGCAGTTTCCCCGCCCGATCACTGTGTGATCATCCCCCTCTTCATCCGACGACCCTCGTCCATATCGGGCCAACTCGACATCCGTCTTTTACCCAACTGATAAAGTGGTTTCTCCCCCAACCCCTGGTGCTACGTGTCATCCAATGAATGGGATTGGGCAGCCCCTCTCAAATACCACCAAGCGCCCAAAAGCGGTGCGATATAAACCATTTACTACCCTTCACATATGCGACAAATCAACCACTGTTCACCCCATACCCACCAAAACTAACTTTTTAGGTATAATAGCCAAAAATCCCCAAATTGTTTGTTTTTATTGACATTTCATCTGCAAACCTCTGTACACATGCACAACACCTGCAAACGTCGAAGCCGCCAACCCACGTACAATTTCACTCAAAAGACACCGCAAACAACCAAGTCAGCCTTATAGCCTATACAAAGCCCACTCAACCAGTTGCAGTCACCAGCCACCCTGCTCAGAACCAATTCATCCCAGTTCCAGGTATTTAAACCAGAATTTACCAAATACCCTGTCAATTTCGAAAGTAACTAGTTGTTGAGTGTTTTAGTTAAGATAAAAATTAATTAAAAATTGCACATCTTGCTGAAACACCGTTGCCCTAAATACTGCAAATTACCCTCCCCCATTACTCAAATCCACAAGAACTGAGAATGGCGGCCCCTATTGCTATGGATGTGAGACCCATCTCCACGACCCATTTGGACCTAGACCACCTTCCCTTAGCATATAGAGATTTCCAGATAAAAGATACCACTATTACAGAGCTCCTGCTCAAAATACATTGCCAGGGACAAGTTCCTGAACCATGCTGATGAAATTAGCCTTTGGGAGTCAAATTTGCCCCAAGTACCAGTTCCCCCAAGTCCACATTTTTCCTGAAATTTTACATATGTGCTATGCTTGCTACGTCCCCAGCCACAGAACCATCAAGTCTCATGACCAAAAAGTCATTTTCACCATCACTCCTGAGTCCATCAATGAGATGTTGTAGCTCCAACCAGGGCCAAACCTAACTCCCCTCTCAATTGGAGACCTGTTAGACTTATATCCCAAACTCAACTCTGCAAGATTGGCCCAATTGATCCAAACCTTCATCATAGAAGAGAAGTACACCCCCAAAGACCCCCCTCCATATGTAGCAACTATAGTTTCTCCTTGGGGAAAAAATATTGTATCCATGATATCTTGTGTTTTGGGGTTACTCCACTAGTGAGTACATTGATGAAATCATCCTGGCTTTCATGTCCATCTATGCCCTAGGACAACCTCCTACAACTATTTATGACTTTGCCACACTCATAGCTGGCATAATGCATGAGCTCTTCACAAGAATGGGAAATGAAAGGGTTTTCAAGTACTCCTCAGTTCTATACCACATGTTTTTATATTATCAACCAGAGAAATTCCATTCACCCTTCAAAAGCTGAACACCAAGGGTCAGCCCAGGTCAGTCATTTTTTGGACCCCATCGATCCACCAGTACTAGTCTCCATACTCTTACTCTGATTTTATTGATTTATTTGTACACCCAATCATGACAATGTTGACTGGAAGCCCTCCTCCAAGGATCTTTCCAAAAATAAAAAGAGTCCTCCAATTATCTAAACAGACCAAAGTTGGTGACTGGTACCTTTACCAGAACCATATAGAAATCAGGATTTATGGTTGCATGTTGGCACCATACAAGCTACAAGGCACCTTCAAGGATCAGTCTAGAAATAAAAAGAGTCCTCCAATTATCTAAATAGACCAAAGTTGGTGACTAGTACCTTTACCAGAACCATACAGAAATCAAGATTTATGGTTGCATGTTGGCACCATACAAGCTGCCAAGGTACCTCCCAACGAGGTTGTTTGCATTAGAACACTTAGAAAAATTATAAATGCAGATGAAATGAACTTTGTTAATGCCAAGAAGAAGGCCAATTTCAAAATAAAAGACCAACTAGGCCCCTTCATATGCAACTCCAGAGAGGTTGGCCAAGAGGCAGACTTAATATTACAAAGGATGAAGTTCCAAAGAAGTTTTGTTTGGAGATACGATCCTTTGGAATTCATCACAAAGAGAAGACAAAAGATCAAGCTAGGACCTTTCATTCACCATCCCATACCTGAGATAGAAACTTATGCAAATCAAACAGAATGGGTGGAAGGTACCCTAGCAGACCAGGACAACACCAAAGTAGATATTGAGAATGTTCATATTGCTTTAGAAAAGCAGCTTGATGACAACTCTTTTCTGCAGGTACTAGAAAAACCAGAAACTACCATGAGCACTCCTCTAGTCATGCAGACTCCTCAGAATGAGGAGAAGGCCCCAAAAAGAAACAGAGAAGGAGCTTCCACCTTAGGGATGGCCACCTCTAATTTATAGTAGGAATGAAACAAGAGGCAAAGGCTAAATCTAGCCTCTCAGTAGGAATACACTGAAGGCTCAGCCGAGATCACCAATACAGAAATAGAAAGAAGCAGACCTGTCACTCCATCTGGAGGCATACAAGAGCCTTCCACTTCAAAAACACAGGTATTGGAAAGGAAACTCAGTGTGGAAGTATCTTCCTTCAGAATGCCTGCAGACAAAGACCAAGACATCAAGGAAGGATATAAAGAAATCAAGGCTAGAAATGAGAGGCTCAAAGCCCAAACTTATGCTCAATACCTGAAACTTGCCCCTACCAATCAAACAAGGCTAATGTCAACCTTTGACATCAAGAAGGGGAAGCTGCAGATGACCTTTGTGAAGCCTACAACTCAACAGCCAAGAACAACCTCAGATTTCAAGAAAATAGATTTTGAATTGCTGGCAAGGGATATCCATCCCATAAACCAAATTGAGCTACACAAGCAAATAGGGGAGTTGATATACTCCACTTTGACTGGAAAGGTCATAGCCACCCACCGGCTATAGAAATATTTGAACAATATCTTGGCTCAATTCCAATTAGAGAATGCCTCCTCACAGGCCAAGGACACCAGGATCAAGTCCTTAGAGGACTTAGTAATTGAATTGGGGCACGATCCCAAGGATATAAAAGCTATAGAAAAGCTTATTAAAAAGAAGAATGATGACATAGTTGCATTGAAAAAACACCTAAAGATACCCCAACTACTTCATCTACAAATAATAGAGGTTCTAGAAGCCCAACAAAGACATGAAGAACTCATGGACTTAGTCCTGAAGCTTAATGATCAACTCAAGGAGATAGAGAAGGAGTTGGACACTTTTATTCAATCAAAGCAAAGTGACTTTGCCACAACTTCCATAATTGTCATCCCCACAGTATCCACAGCAGTTCCTTCTACCCTGGCAGCATCACTGGCACCTACAGTTCCACTTGCAATAACCTTTCCAGCAACAACGGAATCTACATCAGCAGCAGGTACATCAGGAGAGAAAGCAGCAGAACTTGTGAAAGCCATGGAAGATATGTCTATCCAGGCTACAGAGATGAAAAGAATGAAGGAAAAGGTGGCAATTCTGGAAACTGATTGCAAACTTGCCCAACTCAAGCAGAAAGAAGAAACACAAAGGGCCCAGAGAATGGGTGGGAGGATCAAAATCCTGGAAAAGGATTTGACACTTGAAAATCCACTTGGACAAACCAAGGAAATGTTGTGGGCCAATATCATTGACTCTGTCAATGATATTTGGCCATCAATCCAAGTTATTTTTTAGCAAACATAGCTATTAAAGATAGCTACTGAAGCTATCCAGAAAGTGAAGGAGGTGTTAGCGCTTGAAATTTCACCTCATGCTGAAAAAGGTAAACTCCAAGGCAACATCAAACCACTTAGCCTCGTAGCTAGCCCTACGGGGCAGGAGAGGGCTCTCTCCGGTCTATCGCGGCAAAGATCTTCAACGGGCAAAGATAACCAATAAAGAACACTGATTTTAGGCTAGTAAACTGATAAAAAGGTTTGATTTGGGATTTTAGGGTTTTGGTGGAAAATTGGGGAAAGGCAATTTTGGGTGTGGGGATTGGACACAATTTTCGCAGGGGGTTCTTTGGGGCGAGGTAGGAGACTATTGATGCCTTTGAAAGATTTGGATGGATGAGAATGACTGGTGAGGAGCTAAGGAGAGAAAGCAATCACCTTGAATTCTCCTTAGACAGCTGAAAACATTGATATTAAGCAAACTTAAAGGCAGAGCATAGCAACCATGAATTCTACCTTAACACTTCATTTGCCTAATTTGCAGAAGAAAAAGTAAGAAGATGATTCACATAACAAACTTACAAGTACAAAGAGAAACACACCATCAATACATGTAACCACAGGAATCCAAAAAAGGACTGCAAAACCCTGGTCTTTCTTCCTTTGCCAAAAATTGCAGAGATACAATAAGTAATACAATAGAAGCTTTCTCCCTCAAGAGTCCAACAATGAAAATGACTAAGAAAGTACATAATATAGGAAAGCTAACACCTTTCCTTGCCTCTAGAGGTCTAGCTCACTATCCTAGGAGCTGTTTCAACCAATTCCAAACTGAGCACTAAAATCTAGGCAGTGAAAACAACTTGCCTCTATAAGCTAGGAAACCAATTCATTCATTTAATTTTTGCCTATCTCATGAATGAATCTTCTAGAAGAGATAAATAAGTGTCAAAGTATCATAAAATTACATCATTTACAACCAGGAGGATCAAAATCCGCTCCAAAAAGTCAAACCTAGTCAAAACTGCGTTTTGCTGAGCTGTAGGTGAAAATTTGAGAAAATGTGCTGATGCGTCGCGCCCCAATCCTGAACGTGTCGCGCACCTTTGAGCCAACTTTTGAGGCACTTCCCGGAGTCAAAATGAGGAAAAAGTGGGCTTGTTGGAAAGGTCGGGATGTCTAATTTCCAACCCAAGTGGAATTTCTGAATTTCGTGGTCATTTACCCCTCCAAAATTGCAATCTCCCAAGACTGCTTCCTGTGTGTCAAAAAGGTGGCAGAAAGTCATTTTTTGCTTATTTTTTGACCTTCTGGAGGCTCAAAACTTGGTTAAATTTATTGGTAATTGCTGAGCAAGTGTATTTTTGCATGACAAATCCAAAAATGTTGAGTTTTCCTGAAATGGACCTCCCCAACGAAAGGGTCGCGCGCGGCGCGCTACGCGTTAAGGGCAAAAACTTGTGTGTGGCACAAAAAATTCACAATTGACAAAATTTTCTCCAAATTTCTTGAAATTTGGGTTGGGAGTCCCCAATCAAGTACCATGCTCATTCAAAGAGGCTTTGGCCAAAATTTGGAGGGGATCGGGCCTTTTTCTTCGTTTTAGTGCCTAGGCCAACAGTCCTTTGAGCACCTTCATTTTTGCCTTACATACGTGCATTCGAGCCCAATAATGGTTTTTCATGTTCCGGAGCATGTCCTTATCTTTGTTAGCCTTGGCCAGCAACCTCTCCAAATGAGCGTTCACCCGAATAAGCATGCATTCTCGATCTATGAGTGTCAAATCACCGGGTCTCCTACGGGCCAATTCCCGGTCTTCACGAATCTTCCGTTGCTCATAAAGCTCGTGCTCATCCTCCAACTGTTTGTTGCGCTGCTCTAAATAGTTAATCACCCATTTTTCCATCTGCAATTTCTTGTGCAGCGACTTATTCTCGGTCCTTTGATCTCGGATGATCTCCTTAAGCTTCGAGCTAGGAGAATAGGTGTCAAGATCAATGATGTCAATATCTGGATCACCTGACAATCCTTCCTCAATCATGGGCTGCTTGCCCCTCTCTAATACCTGTGCTGCTGTCAGAAACAAGGCCCCTTCCACCTAGTGTGGAGATAACACTCACGGTGCTGATGAAGAAGGCGAGACCCCTTCCACCTGGTGTGGAGAAAATACTCGCCAAGTTGATGCAAATAAGGCCCTGTGTCCTCTCTGATATGTGACCAATGGAGGGGAACTGACATGTCTGGGCTCAGGGATGTCATACTGCTGTGAAGGTCCTCCCTCCTCATGAACAACCTAAGGGGGTGGTGGCGCTGTGAAGAAATATCGAGAGATGAAATCCTCCCATGGAACACCCTGTTGGGCCAACTGATGCATGACTACAATCTTGATCAAAGCATAATGGTAGATGCTCCTGTGTTGCTGTGCTGGGCTCTTTCTCTGCACCAAGGGCACCATCCTCTCAATATTCCGGCACATGAAGAAAGGAATGTTCATCATCCGTACCCGTGTGAAATGCATCAACAAGCGGATAAGATACGAATACAAACGTGAAAATCTGCCCTCACAGGTGAAATAGAAAATGATGAGCCTCATCAAGGGCGCATAATCATCCCTCAAAAATCTGAAAGGAAACACACCAGTTAGGTGCCTCATATATACAGGTTTAATGTAGGGCTCATACTGGAATCTGTCCAACAGTTGGCGCTTGTTCCACTCTTCTCCAACATTGGGTATCCCTGTTGCTTGAGCAACAATCTCAGGTGACAATGTAAAATCCACCCCTGTAAGATTCACATGCCCGTTTTGCAAATGCAAAACAAACAAGCAGACCAATTCCCTGTGGTGCTGAATTTGGGAAATTCTCTCACAATATTCATAACATGATAGATATCGGAAACATGTGACTGCAACTGGACAAGCTTGCAAATAGGCCAAAGAGGTGGGCTCCTCTCTCACATGCTGACCACCTTTACCACCCCTGTGAGGCGTCCTTGGCACCTCAACCTCCGGTGTTGACTCACGGTCATCACTTTGCTCATAGTCTGTTTCGGTTTCTAACATGGTTTCAAAAGCAAAATGGCTGAAATGTACTGCTGCTTCTGCTCAAATGACCTGCTGTTTTGACTGTTTGAACGCTGCTCCAAGGGAACAAAAAACACAAGGGAGATGTTAGGGAGGGGGACTTTTGAGGGGATTTAGGGAATATATATATAAAAGGGAATTTAGCGAAAGAATTGTGACATATACATCATCACATAATCATAATTTGCAGGGGTTTGATAGGAGGTAGGGTTTAGGGAAATTTTATTGAATTTTAGGGATAGGGGTAGGGTTTTAGGGCTTTTGATATTTTTGTTAGGGAAATTGTGTGAAAGTGAC
>APFE030946990.1:186388-202658 GCA_000404065.3 Pinus taeda | reverse complement strand
CAATATAACAAAGATAAACATGTTTCTTTTGAAGATGTGGCAATTGTAGCTAAAGATGAAGCTCAAAAATATGTTACCATTAGTGAGTAGGAGGTTAGAACTATTGTTGAAAAGGAGAAAATAAATAAAACACCAAAAAAAATGTCCATGGACGTCTCTCTTCCACTTGATGATGAGGATATTGTTTATGTAGAAGAAGATATGTTAAATAGGAAGAGGAGGATATGTTAACTAGGAAGAAGAAAAAAAAATTTGGTGAATCTGTTAAAATCCTAAGCAACAATGAAGAACAAAGTGAAAGTGCTAAAGGAAACAAAGAAATCATAACACCGGTTACTGATTTAGAGGATGACATTATGAAAAAAAACAAACATTTGGAATCACTTGAAGAAGAATAAATTAATTAATGGTGGCAAAACATTTGAGCTTAATGTCACCCAATTCTATAGGCCATATGAAGGACAATCTCAATATCAAATTAGAAAGGCACATCACCTACATGTCCATAATTTGAAAACATTGTTCAGGTATAATCCATATGCACATGTTGTGGATTACGTGATTCATTGTTGATCCAAATCAAGTTCTCAACAAGGAGGCATTTGATAGGAAATATTGTTTTGACTACAAATATTATGTAATTGGAGGGAACAATTCAGCAGAGGCCAAAAGACACTTGATCGAGGAATATCCCAGAAACTATCTTTTTGAAACAGTGAAATGCATCATATATGTTGTTTTAACAGAAACAGAGACAAATTTATTGACATGGGATCATAATGTAGATAATGACTATAGAATTTCTATGACTTTCATCCAAAGGGTCAGATTTATTCATTATATTTTTTAGAAAAATGTGGTGGGGATAAGACAAAAGCCAATTTAAGCTTTCAAAAGGAATTTTGTATGGAAACAAGTGATCAAATTGAGGATAAAATCAAAGAAAAAGGTGGCAAAGTAAATTCAGAAATATTCAAAGGCATGGATAACGTTTTCTAGTTGGCATTTAGAACAGGGGAGATATGGGAATTGATTGATGACATTTTTAAAATGTGGGAGAATATTTCCATAAAAAATCAGAAGGTTAAAAATTCGAAACCCATAATATGTAACAACAATAAGATTGGTCCTGAAATGAAGAAACTTCTAGATGATATGACTATCACACCTTGAAGAACATTGCAAGGAGTGAAGGATGACAAACTAGGCAAATCAATATTATGTCGTGCGAAGTTAGGTGAATTGTCATTGGAGGAACTGTGCTCATAATTTCAAAAGTAAGTTTGTTGAATTATTTTTACTTTTTATTGGATTATAATTTTCTTTTAAATATAACATATTTTTGTTGGTATTATTTGTTATACATATCACTATATTAACATTTTTTACTTTATTTATTCATTCATAAGAATTTTATGAAAATACGAGAACATATGGTTATAATGTTGAATGAAGAGAGTTGGAATGATGTTGTACTCAACTAACTAGAATCAAGTTCTACAACAACACTTAAAGATTTTTACCTTGCATTCAAAAATGTATGTTGATTTTTACATTCATTTTATTGATATGTAATTTTTTATTTATTTTATTCCTTATACTTATATTTGTTTATTTCATTAAAGATGTTGAAGAAGGATGTGAATAGAGTACCAAATACTTTCAAAAGATTCATTGAAAAAATTAAGTTGGAAAGGTCGAGAAAGTAGTGTCTTAGGAATTTTGAACTTGATCCTACTCTTACTCATTTCATTTGGAATGGGTTGGACACTATCCAATATCAAATAATACAAGCTGACTGTGAAGAAATTGCAAAACTCATACCTAAAGGGAATATGCCCCGGTTATTGCAGACATTCCTCATGGTTTCAATTTCCCAGACATTGGATATGATAGTGAGCCTTACATTTATCAAGGTTTTAATAAAGTGGTTACAGGCTTTCAAGAAGTCACAACATCACCACTTTGGAGATTTTGGACATTTCATTCAGACACACAATTTTCAATGTTATTAACAAGCTTCAAGAAAAAAACAAACTCAATGATGCAACTTACATGGTAAGACATTGAAATTGTATGTTTGATTAATGTTATTTTTTTTTTGTACAAGTTAATTGAACTTTTACTATGTCATGTTACAGGCAAAAGTCAAATATTATTTCTTTTGTAGATCAGCCAATTACAAGTGATTGTGAGTTCATCCATGTTGAATGTTGGACAAAATATGATAGCTATAAGTCTATTCTTTTGAACAAAGTAGATGTAAAGAGTCATAACCAAGGACTGGTTCATGATGTTTTTGTAGAAAAGTTAATATATGAGGATAAATATGCGAAAGGAGAGATAGTTAAAATTTACAAAAATCGCAAATGTTTATTAACTATCTTATAGATTTATGTTCAAATGAAGGAGAAAAGGTTTTGGATTTATTTTCAGGTTCAGGTAAGTTTTACTATATAAAATTGAATTTTAATATTTTCCTTTTTTGCTTTTATGTGTTTATACTAATTTACTTACTTATTGTTTTCAAGCTTGATGATTAGGTACAACACTAGTATGTTGCCTACAAAAAGGAAAAAATTGCATTGCGATTGAAAGAGACCCACTACAATGAAATTTTATTCCACAAAGAATTAATGCTCTTCAATTTCTTCCAGATGCAATGCAAGAAGTTGGTTTCAGGAAATGAGATTTAATGAATCACGTGTGGCAAAAAAGGCAAAGGAATCTCAACCACCATTATATGGAATGACTGGAAAATGACACTTTGGGAGATTTACAGACATGAAAAATGCATTAGAAGAGGAAAATGAGGAAACTCAAGCAGAAAATATTGTGGAAGAAGAAAATAATGAAGCTGAAGAAGATGACGAACATGGATTATATGATATTGCTGATGACATTTAAGTTCTGATTGCAAATCAAGCTCAATTTTGAGATATCTTCTTTAGTTTTACTTGTAATGTTTTGACTTTGAGATTTTATGAGAAGAATGGGCATTTTATTATTATTGTTATATGTTCAATATTTGTATTATTTGATTTTCACTTTAATTTTTATTTGAATAATTTTCTTTTTTTGCAAAAAACTTGTGATTACTGGTATTTTTAACATAAAATTCATTAAAAAATGCTATTTTTTAAAGTTCTTTTGTTAGGCTTTTCCCATAAAAATCATTTATTTGACATGTCATTTTTGACAAAATGTCTGAAAATCTGTATTTTTTTCATTATATCTATATTGAAAATGTGTTTTTTTTTGGTCGAATGTTTAAAATAATTGTTTTTTAGTGACAATTATTTGATGTTCATTGAAATATTAATTAACATTACATAAACCTGTAGGAAATACTAACTTTAAAATATTGACCATTTATTTTTTTTAACTACAGGAAAAAATTAAGATTTCATTACAAAAAAAAATTGAAAAAAATTAAAAACACACAAATACGTAAATACAGTTAAAAAAAAATCTTAGGGAAGAAGAAGACATTAGAAAATTAAAGTGTCAAAAATCAACCCTCTAAAAAAAAATGGGTTGACGGTACATAGCACTTTTCAAAATCAACACGAAAATCACTAACATCTAAAAAAAATGTTCATACTTGATACATAAAAAAATTTAAAGTGCCAAAAATATGGTAAAAAAAGGTGTATTTTGAATCACCACTTTTCAAAATTGGGTGATCTTTTGCTACCTTAAAAAAATAGGTACTAGGTAATTTTCTCGTTTGATCGGTAACTATGTTTATATTTCTCTAGATTCATGAATCTCAATTTCCAATCTTTGCAATTTATTTCTTTGTCTATCTAAATGCGTGAATACCCTATGTAAGATGGGATGAACGTTCCTTTTATGAGTAATCAAGAGTCTAAGAGTTAGAATCCAGGGGTGTCTAGTTAAGAGTAAAATTGGCTGAGGAGACAGAGAGAGACACTAGGCAATGAGCCCATTAGAAACCCATGTAAATGATTGTGTTTTAGATATAATATAAATCTAATTCCTAAGCAACTATCCTATATGGAGGGGGTAATGATCTAGCTTTGAAGGGCCTATGTGGCTTGGGAGATTGTTGTAATGAACTAGTCTCCGCCTCCGGGCTTGGCCTAATGTTTTTTTCTCTTGGTTCTGGCTGTAGTCCATCCTTCACTCATCGGTGGCACAGAAGGGATCATATATATATATATATATATATATATATATATATATATATATATATATATATATATAGGTATTATATATATATATATAATAATGAATAATATATAAATAAATAAATATAAATAATAATAATATCAATAAATAAATAATAATAATTGCAGTGAGTGACAACATTGGCTTCAACTGAGGACAATGTCTTGATGGCAAGGTGTTGAGAATCTATAGACCAGTAGCCTTCACCATTGGGCATGGAGTCAAAAATTATAATGCACTTATACAACCAGAAAATCTCCATGGAACTTTGTCTACAGGGAGTCTTTTAAAGGAAACAGTCTTTGGCTGGTTTGCTCAGTGTCCAAATCAGCACAACAAAGAAAGAATCATATTAATCACCACCGTTGAAGAATGTCTCAAAGGAATTTCTAAGAATTCACCAATCCAAAAGCAAATAAGTGTGAGAAAATCTAATAGTGTTATAGAACAGACATATATGAGATTCCCTTTTAATTGTGAGTAAAACTGCTATAAGACGCAAATATCAACCTTACTCATCAATCACATAGGACATTCTCAATGCTACAACCTAGCAAAATTGCAAAGAAGCTGAACGTCAGAATGTGGTCTAGCAGTAAGTTTAAGCGCTTGGAGAAGTGATGACCCAAATTTAAATCCGTGCAGCAAATTCTCCGTGTTGGCACTGTTCAGGCATTGAAAAAGAAGGGATATCCAAAGGTAAAAGGTTATGAATTCAGAAGTAATATAAGCCAATCCAAATAGTAGAAAAAGGATTGAAAAAGAAGGGATTCATCTAGTAGCCTGAAAAGGCTTCACATAATGGTTGTTATTTGACACAATCTCAGCCCTCTCCTTATACAACCCCCACATCCAAATAGAGGATTACAACCACAGTGCAATTCTTCAACACCTGGACATCAATGTGTCAACTACAAAAGGAAGTTTCTGAGTGAGGACAGGGTATGAATCAGATTATAAAGAAAGACTGGCAAAATCATAATCAAGATTTGGGAACCATTTCAAATCCTTTGTTATGTATGCAGTTGATCTTTTCAAGCATTGAAAAAGAAGGGATATTCAAAAGCCCTAAGATACATGACTGAGTTTCATAAACAAATAGTAGTGTTCTGGAAATACAATATGAGGTACTGGATTTCAAATTACATATTATAGATCTTATCAAACAGAACATGTACCTACAACAAGAAACAAAATAGGTTACTAAAAAGACAACTACTATTTTCAAAGAATGGTACGTAAAAAATGCAAAGGCTAGTAAAAAGACAACTACTATTTTCAAAGAATGGTACGTGCAAGTTTATAAGAGGAGGAAAAATAAGAATGGTACATACAAATTTATAAGAGGAAAAATAGAAAAGTTTCCAAGCATATAACCTCTTCCCTAATAGTTAACAAACGCCATGAAGCAAAACATGTATGACAAGATTCATCTTTTCAGGCATTGAAAAAGAAGGGAATCCAAAGGTAAAAGGTTCTAAATTCAGAAGTAATATAAGCCAATCCAAACAATAGAAAAATGATTGAAAAGGAAGGGATTGATCCAGTAGCCTGAAAAGGCTTCACATAATGGTTGTTATTTGACACAATCTAAGCCCTCTCCTTATACAACCCCCACATCCAAATAGAGGATTACAACCACAGTGCAATTCTTCAACACCTGGACATCAATGTGTCAACTACAAAAGGAATGTTTCTGAGTGAGTGATCAAGAGGTAAAGGAAACAGTCTTTGGCTGGTTTGCTCAGTGTCCAAGTCGGCACAACAAAGAAAGAATCATATTAATCGCCACTATTGAACAATGTCTCAAAGGAATTTCTAAGATTTCACCAATCTAAAAACAAATAAGTGTGAGAAAAGCTAACAGTGTTATAGAACAAACATATATGAGATTCCCTTTTAACTATGAGTAAAACTGCTGCAAGACGCAAATATCAATGTTACTCATCAATCACATAGGACATTCTCAACGCTGCAACCTAGCAAAATTGCAAACAAGTTGAACGTCAGAATGTGGTCTAGCAGCAAGTTTAAGCGCTTGGAGAAGTGATGACCCAAATTTAAATCTGGGCATCACATTCTCCGTGTTGGCACTGTTCAGGCATTGAAAAAGAAGGGATATCCAAAGGTAAAAGGTTATGAATTCAGAAAGATATAAGCCAATCCAAACAGTAGAAAAATGATTGAAAAAGAATGGATTCATCTAGTAGCCTGAAAAGGCTTCGCATAATGGTTGTTATTTGACACAATCTCAGCCCTCTCCTTATACAACCCCCACATCCAAATAGAGGATTACAACCACAGTGCAATTTTTCAACACCTGGACATCAATGTGTCAACTACAAAAGGAATGTTTCTGAGTGAGTGATCAAGAGGTAAAGGAAACAGTCTTTGGCTGGTTTGCTCAGTGTCCAAGTCGGCACAACAAAGAAAGAATCATATTAATCTCCACTGTTGAACAATGTCTCAAAGGAATTTCTAAGAATTCTCCAATATAAAAACAAATAAGTGTGAGAATAGCTAAATTGAAAAAGAAGGGATTGATCTAGTAGCCTGAAAAAGCTTCGCATAATGGTTTTTATTTGACACAATCTCAGCCCTCTCCTTATACAACCCCCACATACAAATAGAGGATTACAACCACAGTGAAATTCTTCAACACCTGGAATCAATGTGTCAACTACAAAAGGAATGTTTCTGAGTGAGGACAGGGTATGAATGAGATTTTAAAGAAAGACTGGAAAAATCATAATCAATATTTGGGAACCATTTCAAATCCTCTGTTAAGTACGCAGTTGATATTTTCAGGCATTGAAAAAGAAGGGATATCCAAAAGCCCTACGATACATGACTGAGTTTCATAAACAAACAGTAGTGTTCTGGAAATACAATATGAGGTACTGGATTTCAAATTACATATTATAGATCTTATCAAACAGAACATGTACATACAACAAGAAAAAAAATAGGCTACTAAAAAGACAACTACTATTTTCGAAGAATGGTATGTAAAAAATGCAAAGGCTAGTAAAAAGACAACTACTATTTTCAAAGAATGGTACGTGCAGATTTATAAGAGGAGGAAAAATAAGAATGGTACATACAAATTTATAAGAGGGAAAATAGAAAAGTTTCCAAGCATATAACCTCTTCCCTAATTGTTAACAAACACCATGAAGCAAAACATGTATGACATGATTCATCTTTTGAAGCATTGAAAAATAAGTGATATCCAAAGGTAAAAGGTTCTGAATTCAGAAGTAATATAAGCCAATCTAAACAGTAGAAAAAGGATTGAAAAAGAAGGGATTGATCTAGTAGCCTAAAAAGGCTTCGCATAATGGTTGTTATTTGACACAATCTCAGCCCTCTCCTTATACAACCCGCACATCCAAATAGAGGATTACAACCACAGTGCAATTCTTCAACACCTGGACATCAATGTGTTAACTAAAAAAGGAATGTTTCTGAGTGAGTGATCTAAAGGAAACAGTCTTTGGCTGGTTTGCTCAGTGTCCAAGTCAGCACAACAAAGAAAGAATCATATTAATCGCCACTGTTGAACAATGTCTCAAAGGAATTTCTAAGAATTCACCAATCTAAAAACAAATAAGTGTGAAAAAATCTAACAGTGTTATAGAACAGACATATATGAGATTCCCTTTTAACTGTGAGTAAAACTACTACAAGACGTAAATATCAACCTTACTCATCAATCACATAGGACATTCTCAAAGCTGCAACCTAGCAAAATTGCAAACAAGTTGAACGTCAAAATGTGGTCTAGCAGCAAGTTTAAGCGCTTGGAGAAGTGATGACCCAAATTTAAATCCTGGAAGCACATTCTCCGTGTTGGCACTGTCCAGACATTGAAAAAGAAGGGATATCCAAAGGTAAAAGGTTCTGAATTCAGAAGTAATATAAGCCAATCCAAACAGTAGAAAAAGGATTGAAAAATAAGGGATTCATCTATTAGCCTGAAAAGGCTCCGCATAATGGTTGTTTTTTGACACAATCTCAGCCCTCTCCTTATACAACCCCCACATCCAAATAGAGGATTACAACCACAGTGCAATTCTTCAACACCTGGACATCAATGTGTCAACTACAAAAGGAATGTTTATGAGTGAGTGATCAAGAGGTAAAGGAAACAGTCTTTGGCTGGTTTGCTCAGTGTCCAAGTCGGCACAACAAAGAAAGAATAATATTAATCTCCACTGTTGAACAATGTCTCAAAGGAATTTCTAAGAATTCACCAATCTAAAAACAAATAAGTGTGAGAAAAGCTAACAGTGTTACAGAATAGACATATATGAGATTCCCTTTTAACTGTGAGTAAAACTGTTGCAAGACGCAAATATCAACCTTACTCATCAATCACATAGGACATTCTCAATGCTGCAACCTAGCAAAATTGCAAACAAGTTGAACATCAGAATGTGGTCTAGAACCAAGTTTAAGCGCTTGGAGAAGTGATGACCCAAATTTAAATCTGGGCAGCACATTCTCCGTGTTGGCATTGTTGTTTACGCATATAAGAAGCCAGATGCAAGTCCTCGAGGACTTTGATAGAATAGATAATTCTCAGTTGCAGCTCCTAAACAAAGCTAGCCCTTATTGTAAAGCAGATGTTGCATGGAGATTCATACTCTCTTCTGTCCAAAAATTTGGACATTTGATGTTAAATACCCAAAAAATATCCGCAGACCGTTTTTCAAACACCATAGGCACACAGTTTGAGAAATTTTCCCTTGTTCCTATAGTCTGATTCTTCTAAGTTTTGGTCAATTTTGCTCAAAATTCGGTAGATATTTGTTACAATTACATATTTGAGTTGTGTAACCTGCATAAGGCAGGTGTTCCAAGATTGTATACAGGAAAAATGAAATAATGTTCCAATGACATGGGTTACTTGTCAAACACCTCCTTTTTCAATCCTCTTTCTATGGATCTATTCTGGAATTTAATTTTGTTTCGGGCATTGCAAGAAAGCCCTAAGATACATGACTGAGTTTATTGTACGTGCAGATTTATAAGAGGAGGAAAAATAAGAATGATACATACAAATTTATAAGAGGAAAAATAGAAAAGTTGCCAAGCATATAACCTCTTCCCTAATAGTTAACAAACGCCATGAAGCAAAACATGTATGACAGGATTCATCTTTTCAGGCATTGAAAAGGAAGGGATATCCAAAGGTAAAAGGTTCTGAATTCAGAAGTAATATAGGCCAATCCAAACAGTAGAAAAATGATTGAAAAAGAAGGGATTGATCTAGTAGCCTGAAAATGCTTCGCATAATGGTTGTTATTTGACACAATCTCAGCCCTCTTCTTATACAACCCCCACATCCAAATAGAGGATTACAACCACAGTGCAATTCTTCAACACCTGGACATCAATGTGTCAACTACAAAAGGAATGTTTCTGAGTGAGGACAGGGTATGAATCAGATTATAAAGAAATATTGGCAAAATCATAATCAAGATTTGGGAACCATTTCAAATCCTTTGTTATGTATGCAGTTGATCTTTTCAGGCATTGAAAAAGAAGGGATATCCAAAAGCCCTAAGATACATGACTGAGTTTCATAAACAAACAATAGTGTTCTGGAAATACAATATGAGGTACTGGATTTCAAATTACATATTATAGATCTTATCAAACAGAACATGTACCTACAACAAGAAACAAAATAGGCTACTAAAAAGACAACTACTATTTTCAAAGAATGGTACGTAAAAAATGCAAAGGCTAGTAAAAAGACAACTACTATTTTCAAAGAATGGTACGTGCAGATTTATAAGAGGAGGAAAAATAAGAATGGTACATACAAATTTATAAGAGGAAAAATAGAAAAGTTACCAAGCATATAACCTCTTCCCTAATAGTTAACAAACGCCATGAAGCAAAACATGTGTGACAGGATTCATCTTTTCAGGCATTGGAAAAGAAGGGATATCCAAAGGTAAAAGGTTCTGAATTCAGAAGTAATATAAGCCAATCCAAACAGTAGAAAAAGGATTGAAAAAGAAGGGATTGATCTAGTAGCCTGAAAAGGCTTCACATAATGGTTGTTATTTGACACAATCTCAGCCCTCTCCTTATACAACCCCCACATCCAAATAGAGGATTACAACCACAGTGCAATTCTTCAACACCTGGACATCAATGTGTCAACTACAAAAGGAATGTTTCTGAGTGAGTGATCAAGAGGTAAAGGAAACAGTCTTTGGCTGGTTTGCTCAGTGTCCAAGTCGGCACAACAAAGAAAGAATCATATTAATTGCCACTATTGAACAATGTCTCAAAGGAATTTCTAAAAATTCTCCAATCTAAAAAAAAATAAGTGTGAGAAAAGCTAACAGTGTTATAGAACAAACATATATGAGATTCCCTTTTAACTGTGAGTGAACCTGCTGCAAGACGCAAATATCAACCTTACTCATCAATCACATAGTACATTCTCAATGCTGCAACCTAGCAAAATTGTAAACAAGTTGAGCGTCATAATGTGGTCTAGCAGCAAGTTTAAGTGCTTGGAGAAGTGATGACACAAATTTAAATCCGGGCAGCACATTCTCCGTGTTGGCACTGTTTTTTTCGCATATAAGAAGCTAGATGAAATTCGTCAAAGACTTTGATAGAACAGACAATTCTCAGTTGCAGCTCCTAGACAAAGGTAGTCCTGATTGTAAAGCAGATGTTGCATGGAGATTCATACTCTCTTCCATCCAAAAATCAAGACATTTGATGTTAAATGCCCCAAAAATATCAACAAACAGTTTTTCAAACACAGTAGACACACAGTTTGAGAAATTTTCCCCTGTTCCTAAGATACATGACTGAGTTTATGGTACGTGCAGATTTATAAGAGGAGGAAAAATAAGAATGGTACATACAAATTTATAAGAGGAAAAATAGAAAAGTTTCCAAGCATATAACCTCTTCCCTAATAGTTAACAAACGCCATGAAGCAAAACATGTATGACATGATTCATCTTTTCAGGCATTGAAAAGGAAGGGATATCCAAAGGTAAAAGGTTCTGAATTTAGAAGTAATATAAGCCAATCCAAACAGTAGAAAAAGGATTGAAAAAGAAGGGATTGATCTAGTAGCCTGAAAAGGCTTCGCATAATGGTTGTTATTTGACACAATCTTAGCCCTCTCCTTATACAACCCCCACTTCCAAATAGAGGATTACAACCACAGTGCAATTCTTCAACACCTGGACATCAATGTGTCAGCTACAAAAGGAATGTTTCTGAGTGAGGACAGGTTATGAATCAGATTATAAAGAAAGACTGGAAAAATCATAATCAAGATTTGGGAACCATTTCAAATCCTCTGTTAAGTACGCAGTTGATCTTTTCAGGTATTGAAAAAGAAGGGATATCCAAAAGCCCTAAGATACATGACTGAGTTTCATAAACAAACAGTAGTGTTCTGGAAATACAATATGAGGTACTGGATTTCAAATTACATATTATAGATCTGATCAAACAGAGAACAAAGAATTACCTGTTCTTGTGTGGAGCTGGTTACCCTTGATGGTTAGGTGACTGTTAGGAGAGCAAATGGGAAGTACCACTAGAACCCTCAAGAATTTTTTTTCTTGTCCCATTTAATACCTATTGAGATTGGAAACCCTACTACTAAGACAACAAATAATGCATAGAAAAGAAGAAACTACAAGAACTTCTTAGTTGGGATTTAACAGACTTTCTTTGCCAAAAAACTTAATTAACTAAGTACAACAAATGAATACCTGTATAGAATCGCTATTATGTTAACATAAAACAAAGAATTACCTGTTCTTGTGTGGAGCTAGTTACCCTTGACGGTTAGGTGACTGTTAGGAGAGCAAATGGGAAGTACCACTACAACCCTCAAGAATTTTCATGAACAACAAAGATAAAGTAAAATTTAAGCTAACAGTGACCCAATATATTAAACTTCATAACTACCACCATAATATGCAGAGGGCGAGGACAAAATGATCTGCAGGAAAAACGGCCTATGTGGCCCTCATGCAGCGAAGAAAGAGTTGCCTCGTCCTCTGCGGCCCTCGTCGAAACCTTTCTCCCTTCTCTGCAAGTCAGCTGCCCTCCTCTGCAGCAACTCCACTATACCCTCCTCAACACCCCCGCCCTCCTCTGCATCAAACGTGGATATCTACGGGCACAGCGCATTCAGTGAGGTTGTTAGGGTAAATTTTGGTACTTAACAGAAACCGATTTATTAACTAAACCTTAAAATTCCTTAACGTATTAGTTATTAATTAGACGGCTAATTTTTCTTCAATCATCTAACGACTACGATTAAGACACAAAGGCATTTGGAGCGTTCATTTCAAAGGGAAAATATCAATTACTGGTCCATGTGCTTAATTCAAGCATTGCAGAATTTAAATAACATCTAGACTATCACTACGAAATATATGTATATTATAAGATTGAAAAGGTTTAGACCAAGAAACTGAGGATATCAGAAGCGAAGTCCAGTCCTCGTCAAAAGAACGGTTATAAGGAAAAACAACCAATATAAAAGAAAAGACTGTTCAGTACGGTCGTAACCTACTCAGACTTAAACAACCAATATGAAACAAAATATGAAACAAAAGACTATTCAGTACGGTCGTAACCTACTCAGACTTCATCCAACCTAATGAAAATGTATAGAAATCTGAGAGCTAATGAAATATTATGCATACCATTCACAACAACGGACTGATAAATAACAAAATAATTATGCATATAACCAACTATATTTCCATAGGTATCTACTCAACTAAAAGAAGACTTGCATACAGTGATTACAGGAAGGTCAAAGAATAACAGTAATAAGTTTTAAATTCGAAACCATGAAAGAAAATTTATATACCTTCATTAACCGTCCACATATAGCATAAATAAAATCTAGACCCTACATTATGGTTGAGGGTCCATCAACCAAAAATCTCAAAGAAAACGGTGCGAACGGAAAAACCCAAAATATATTAGGGTTGCAGTTTTTAAGATTGCAGATGGACGACGTAATTACAAACTGTGAAATCTATTCATGAGATATACATATAAATGAGGAACCTAGAACCCCAAATCACGAGATATAACCATATATAATATATGAAACGAGTAGTTGGCCACCAATTTCCTATAAGGAAGGGCATAATGGAGCTAGGTTGGGACTCCTTCCCGCACAAACGATGAACTTAAGAATTCACTCGTTGGAAAAACATACCTGAGAATTTCGTAAAAGGAGCAATGCCAATTTCCTATAGACCACACATGGAAGATATATTCAACCCTGCAAGCATATCACCACACTGTAATTACTAACTGTCATTTATTTAAGAAAATAAAATTGAAACTGTGCAAACAGATTAAATAATAGCCACTTACAACATCATAATAGGAACCAAGCAAGAGACCAAGAGAACTTGTTTATGCATTTGTAACGGTAATTCAATGAGGAAAGCGGTACCGTGTAACATGTGCAGAGAAGGCGAAGATAGTGAGTCGCCCGGAAAAGTACGTTCGTGGAAGAATGGTCGATAAGTTTAGCCAGTATATTAGTCAGAAGCTGGCAAGGATACCTGAACCAAAGATGGAAGGGTGGAATGCATTGAGAAGTGAAGCTTAGCCCATGGCGGCGCTCAGTTGTAGGGTAGCGCCAACATGAGTGAATGACAAACAAGTGATAGGGGATGGGATTTTGTTACCCTAACCTCCTGCTTTGTTACCCTAACCTCCCGCAAGCAAATACCCACCGTCAGATCTTAGAAAGAGTCATACACAAACGAGATTTCACCACATGTGCTTCTAGTAACCGACAGGTGCAAGTAGCCAGAGTGACCAGAAGGTTCCCAACGAAGGACTGAACCATCTAAGTTGACCGTTAAGTAAGTGAATATCACCAACGAGAGAACCTCCATTAATTTCTATTAACAAGGGTAGCCAAAATTGTGAATATAAAATAAAGGATATTTAATGAACTTTCACTAAGAAGTAAATGTATAATTCCTGGAATCATGAAACCAAACAAATATTGCATGTCGTGAAGGTGATATAAATCCTATATAATAATTTTTTTTATATATACACATGATTGGTAAATATGGTAGAGTAGATCTGTAAAATTAATACTTTTAAAAAAAATTAAAACAAACATATATGGTTAATTTTAATTAAAATATTATCCAAGTCAGTTCATACTCATTTAATTAATATATATTATATACATTTTTATAAATTTACCTTTAATATTAAAAAGATAAAATAATAATAAAAAAAATATTTAATTTGAATATAAATATAATATTTTGGTGATATTGTTAGTCTCTTACTCACATCAACAATCGTGAATTACTCACATCAACAATCGTGAAGTCCTAATATACACGTAATACATTTCACATTTTCAAATATAGTTTTATTCTAAGTATGTTTCACATATAGGGATATAGTTTTTAAGTACGTTTTTAGAGTTTTTAGGTCTTATTTTTTTCTCATCTTACCAATCTTTTGTCTCTTCTTTATGTTTTTTGTTTTTTTATTCATTTTGGCATATAGTTTTATGCTACATCTTCGGATATAGTTTTTAAGTATGTTTTGGAGTTTTTATATCTTATTTTTTCTCATCTTACCAATATTTTGTCTCTTCATTATGTCTTTTTTGTTTTTTGAATTTTATTGTGTAGAGGGTACTCAGTATTTACGGTAGATATGTGGGTGTGAGATGTGATATGTGTAGAGTAAGATGTGAAAAGTGAGATATTAAAAGAAAAAAAAAAAAGCATTAGTATAGGGTATATGTGTAGGCATGAGATATGATAAATTTTTTTAAAAATTCAATTTTTTTTTTTTTTTTTTAATAAAAAATTAGGAACAAATTTTGTGAGAGAGTAAGATAAATATAATGTAAATTCATGTTAAATAGTAACTTAATAAATTAATATCCAATTTGACCATAATAAATTAAAAATAATGAATCCAATAATCATATTAAATTTAATTAAATAAGCATATAAAAGTTTAATATTTATAATATAACAACATTTTTAATTATGAATATTTACCTTGGATATTATTGACTTCTAAATAGGTTTTTTTACAATAGTTTAGGATAATATCCAGAGGAGAAATATAGAGAGAGAGAGGGAGAAAAAGAGAGAGGGGGGGAGAAAATCATAATACCATGGGCTAATACCATGGTTTTATCAATACCATGGGTCATCTAGGATTTTGATTATTAAGTTATCGAAAAAAACTTCTTAATTGTTTTGTTACAATACCATGGGCCAATACTACGGCTTATCAATACCACATAACCAAAAACCATAACTTCTTTCAAAATCAAAATATTTTACAATATTCATTTCATTAATTATAATTTTTTTTAAATTAATCTAAAAGGGAAAAAAGTTATAATTACTTTTGATGTATTAACCTCCAAGATCGCAATACTAAATATTCCATAGGATTAATTTAAGGCTTTTAAATAAATAAAAATGAGAATTAATAATAAAAATCTAGGTTGAAATTTTAATATAAATATATAATATAACTAGGAATGAGATGCATCATATAACCAGGATCACAATCCAAAAGAAGAGGAAGATAGTGCATGATTATTTTAATGTTTTATATTATAGACACGGATAATATAGTAATTTACAAAACATAATATTTTTTAAATTTTAGATGCTTTCTTATATAATACAATGGCTTATTTTAGAGAGAGAGAGAGAGAAAGAGAAGGAATACATTGGGGCAGAGATACATAGAGGTGGGAGAGAGGGAAAGAGAGGAAAGAAGAGAGAGAGGAGGAGAGAGGGAGGGAGAGAGAGATGGATTTGGAGGGGGAAAGAAAGGGAGGGAATAATAGAGATTTTGAGAGATACAGTTGGAGAAATATAGGGAGTGATAAGAGAGAGATGAATAGCGAATGAGGGAGAGAGGAGACAAGGGAATATAGAGAAAATGAGAGGATAAAGAGAGGGAAAGAAGAGGAAGAGAGAGACAGGGAGACATAGATATGGAGGGGGGAGGGAGGGGTGGATATAGTGACAGAGTT
>APFE030946990.1:150420-186164 GCA_000404065.3 Pinus taeda | reverse complement strand
ATGGGGGGATAGACAGAGGGAGGTGGGAGAGAAAGGGAGATAGAGGAAGGAAGAGAGAGAGAACTTGAGACAAAGGAGAGAGAGATGGCATTGGAAGGGGAAGAAAGACATAGAGAGAGAAAGGTGGAGAGGGGGAGGGTGTCACAAAGGGGAGATGGAGTGCTGGTGAGGCAGAGAAGAGAACAAAAGGGAAGAGAGAGAGGGAGGGAGACAAGTGGAAGAGAGAGAGAGAGAGAAGGGGAAGAGGCAGAGGGAGAGGAAGAGGGAGGGAGACAAGTGGGAGAGAGAGAGAGAGAAGGGGAAGAGGCGGAGGGAGAGGAAGAGGGAGGGAGAGACGTATAGATAGATATGGAGAGTGAGTGTATATGTTTTGGGTGTTAGAAGGAGATAAAAAGGGAGATAGAGATAGATAGGAAGGGGAGATGGTAGAAAGAGTAGCAAAAGAGAGGAGAGAGAAAGAGGGGGAGGAAGAGAGAGAAATGGGAGAGAAGAGGGCAGGATATTATATATCTTATTTTATTATTATATTATATATATATATATTATTTTTATATTATATTATATATATATTATTAAGAGAGAGAGCAGAGAGAGAGAGAGAGAATGTTTGGGGGCTGAGATATAGAGACAATGGGAGACATAGATATATATGGAGAGGGAAAAGAGAGAGAGAGATAGATAGATAGATATGGAGAGAGAGAGTGTATGTTTGCGGGTTGATATAGAGAGATAAAGGAGAGGCAAAGGGTGATAGAGATATAAATGGAGGGGACGAGAGGGAAGAAGAGAGACATAAAGAGAGAGAGAGAGAGAGAGAGAGAGACCATGACATGTGTTTAGCGGGTGAGATAGAGAAACAAATAAGGAGAGATGGAGGGAGGTATAGATATAGATGGCAGGGAGAGAGAGGGATGAAGATAAATATAGAGAAAGGGAAGGAGAGGAGGAGAGAAAAGGGGAGATAGTGGGAGATAGACATAGAATGGAATGTGGAGAAAGAGGGAAGAAGAAAGAGACACATAGAGACAAATATAGATATAGAAGTTACATCTAGAAGGCATGAATATTTTTGTTTTTCAGTAAAATAGATGTATTTATTTTGGTGTACTTGTTAATTTCTAATTCTATCTGATTTCTTGCACTAAATGCATTGATTTCAATATAGATGTCGATTACTAATCCGATTTAATACCTTACACGAGATACATTGATTTCAGTGTAGATGTTGATTTTTACTCCTATTTGATTCCTTGCACTCGTGCATTAGTTTCAGTTTAGATATTGATTTCTAATTCTATTTGATCGCTTGCATTAGATTCATTGATTTCAGTGTAGATTTCGATTTATAATCCAATTTAGTACCTTACACTAGATGCATTGATTTCAGTGTAGATATTGATTTATACCCTATTTGATTGATTACACTGGATGCATTGGTTTCAAGATAGATATTGATTTCTAATCCTATTTGATTCCTTGCACTCGATGCATTGATTTTACTGTAGATGTTGATTTTTAATAATATTTGATTGTTTGCACTAAATGCATTGATTTCAGTGCAGATGCTGATTTTGATTTGATGCAACTAGATGTATAATGTACATTAATTTCAATGTAATAGTGTGCATTGATTTTAGTGCAAGAACATCTCTTCCCCCATCTATATCTCTATCTCCCATTGTCTCTCCTTCTTTATCTCTCTATCTCATCCCCCAAACATATATACACTCTCTCCATATCTATCTATCTATCTATCTATTGCTACATTGTCAAAATTTTTATCTCATCATTTTTCATCCTTCAAGTTACTAAGAGTCTCTCTCATCTCAACAAACTCAGCTAACTAAGAAAATGTAAAATTAAATTGACCAAATTACTCTTAGGCATATTTATCATATTTAAAATTATCGAAATAATTAGATCTTCAACAAATTTTATATGACCGCCCATGATTGAAACCAACCTAGATCAATCTTAATCCCAAATCTATCAAGTGTTGAGAGGGATCAAATCTCTAGAGGTGCAAACATTTCCTCAAGTTTTACTCTAAAAAAGGAGAAAGTTGATCCCTCCCTTAATAGATCCCAAATTAAAATAAATTTAAACTAATTAAACATCAATTAACTTAATTTTATATCAATTTTACATTAAACAAAAATGCTAATTTATTTAATTTTAAAAATATGTCAATATAAACTTTAAATAAAATATTTGAATATTAAAATTAATATACTAATTCATGTACATCTCATACATTCAAAAATCTCTAAAATTAACCAAATAAAAAGAATTAAAAATACTGAAAATTAGAGTCCTCTCAGAATTTTTAAAAAAAAATTTAAACATATTGAATATTAATTCCTCTCAGAAATTCTTAGCCAATATATAAAAAAAATAAAAAATAAAAATTAATCATTAAATTTAACAATGCACATTCATACTTTTCTTATATATATCTGACGTAGAATAGAATGACATGGACTAACAAGAAAATAATTCTCACTCCTCACCAGAAACATTTCTTTAAATCTATTATAAATCACGTTATAGTCATAAACATCTCTATATAAATCAGATAATAGTCATAAGAATGTTTAAGAAGCTACAGTTAATAGCGTTGAAAATGGATTAAATCATCAAAGTATCCTAAAATATTTTGATCACTAATTTAGGAGACCATACTATATCTAATAATTAATCTGTTGAAGGAGACCATATCATATTCAAAAATTAATTCTTTGAAGGGTCATGACAGATACACAAGATTTAACCCAATTGTATTTAAACAAGTTTACATTATGTTGATCTATCTCATTACATATATTCGATTACAAAAAGAAATTCATCATATAAACAAGAAAGTGGATTAGAATTTGAGCTTAGTACGGAATAGGGGTAATCGGGTAACCATGAGGTCTAGGAGTTGGTGGAGGAATACCAGGGTTCTATTCAATTCTCATTAGTAGTCTACCCAACATATATTGTCTACAATAATTGTGCGTAAGTGACCACTGACCATGCATATGGTCCACAATTTGAGTCATGCCCGTCATTGAACTCTTATTGTCCATTAGCCCTTGTCCTAGAAAGAACTTCATTTTTGAATATACATCTATGACATGTATATATTGGTTTTTGAATATACATCTATGACATGTATATATTGGTTTTTTATGTTTCGTGTCTGCCCATGTCTCGAATCTACTTTGAACATTTATCCCTTAGTTATAAGTATGAGAGAGAAGTTTTTTTAGACAACTTCCTTTTTTATTGCATCAATTCTTTCTAACTCTATGTTCACAATATATTGTAGCAAAGTGTAGGTTGCTCGTCGGTTCACATGTATTTTAAGGACAAAAGTCTATAAACTAGCAATTGCACCACATGTTGTCTAGGAAAGAGTAGCTTAGATGATGAAAGTAAAATTTTTATGCAATTTTATTTAATTATCGACGTTTGAGATGGGCATATTAACCCTAAGAGTACAAACATTTTCAAATCCTAGGAGCTTGTACCCCACATCCAAAACTATGGTAAAAGATGCTTCTAAGATTCATGCTCAAGCTGGAATTCAAATTGATCAAGCAAATGGCAAGATGATGAAGTTGCCATCTAACCTAAATGAACAAACTAAGGCAACCATTATTTTATTATGACTAATTATAAAATACAACTAACTGTTTTTTATAATTTAATAATAACCTAAAAACCTTATTCCAAAATAAACCACTATTAACCTAAATATATTTAAATTTTATATTAAAAAAACACATCCAAACATTTTTTTTTAAAACAAACATTTCCCATAATAATCTTATCCATTAATCTATTGTTCATGATTGTAAAAAATGAATTATGCCATAGTTCTTAATTTAAGACACAACAAAAATCATCATAAATGTGTAGACTAAGTTGGACCCTCGCGTTGCTTGCGGACCAGTAATTCGGATTCGCTTAAATCTCCTTCCATGTTTCTTTCCATTTCATAAAAACGAGTATTAACATCACGTCGTTAATAATATTTTACAAAACATATTTCGAACTTTAACAATTGCTCCCTCACATTTATAATACGTCTGCATAATGAAACCCTAAATGAACATTTCGTAGGTTTATGATTTAAAAGCAAATTAAAGTTAATATTAATATTAATGTCTAGCACTAACCAGTTAGCAGACATGTCTTCCGATCAAGAATATTAACGGTTTTACCGCTATTCACGGCTCAAACATTCCAATACACTTATTCATGCGGTTCTTTCTCATCTCTTTCTCATTATCAAAAAACTTAACTGTACCTTTTTATTATAATAATAAATATAGAAACCGATTATAATAATAAATATATAAACCTACGAAAATTTCGGGGGAAAAGCACGCTATTGTGCTAATTTAATTAATCACAAATGCAGGTTAAGTTAATGGAACTATAATCATGACAAATAAAAAAAATACATTTACACAAAGAATCTGGATAAAAAAAATTTTAAAACTCCACCGTTACCATTTCTAAGAAATTTGAAGGAAAAAATCTGCTAGCGAATATATATAGTGTGATAGAACCATAGTAAAATAATATTACTTTATATAAAAGTATCAACACAGATCCGTAAAATTAAAAAAAAAAAATTTATGAAAAATGTATTAATCTAATAATAATAAATAAATTAATGAAATTTATGCACTGTACCAAGACATTTGGAATAAGAACAGGTAAAAAAGTTATTTTGAAATAAATATCTCACCATAATACACAATCAAATTGTAATTCTTATACGTAGATGTGTGAAGGAAGAATCTTCCCCGAAAAAGAAAAAATAATTTATAAGATCAGAAGTTAGGAAAAAACCAACCATTTATATATAATGCTTTGCAGCCTCTTCAAATTAGACCTCTTTCAAATATCTTGGCCTTCCCATCTTCCTCAAGGGCTTTGAGTAAAGATTGGAACTCTCAGCTCGAGAAATTGAAATAAAAAATGTAGGCCTAGGGATCCTCCTGGCTCAATATTGCTGGCAAAGCGGTATTCAGTAGCCTTCCTTTATTCCAATTTTTAGTTCTCTTAGCACCTTTGGGTATTTTCAAGAAGATGGAGGATCTAATTAGAAAATTTTTCTGGAAGGGAAGCAAGCAAAACGAAAATAAAATCCCTCTTGTTCACTGGGAAATTGTCACCAAGCCTCTTCAAGAGGGAGGACTGAATTTCAAGAATCTCTGTGCTCAAAACTTAGCCATAGGAGCGAAGCTGATTTGAAGAATTATAGCTCCCAATCCAGGCTAGGCGCATTTAGCATTATGGAAAAAATACTTCAGAGGACAAAGACTTCGATGCTTGGATAAGCCCAAATCCCATCTCAAAACCCCCTTCAGCATGCTCAGCAACAAAGGAGCACCTCTGCTGAATGCGCATGCCTTCTGGATACCAGGGAATGGCCAGCATATCAACCTGTGGGAAGAATGCATCATGAATAGGATCCCGCTGGCTGAATCGAACCCCATGCATGCGCTGAGGAATTGGATGACGGATGCCTGCATCATCTCGTTGTGCGATATATCGAGCTGGAGCAGTGACTGCTGATCTGGTTGGAAGCAGCTCCTGGTTCCACCTGCTCTTCAAAACGATTGCGCAGCTCTCCTTAACCCTCTGCATGGGCTAGCTCCCATCCAAGCTCAGAGGAAAGATGTCCGAGGTTGGGGTCTGCATCGTGAAGGATACACAAGCATTGGGGTACTCCAAGTGCGTGGAAAGGCCTTACGTCCTGCCTAACCCTGCTCCTTGGATCGGCATTTGGAAATTCCCCACCATTCCAAAAATCGACCATTTCGGTTGGCTGCTCTACCATAAAAATATTCTTACATATGATAGGTTGCAGAAGAGGGGATTTCTCGGTCCTTCAAGATGCATGTTATCCAAAGAAAAGCCGAAAACACCCTTCATCTCATGCTAGAGTGCAAATTTGCAAGGCTTATCTGGCAAGAGCTTCTTGGAACTTGGAATCTTAACTTCATCTTCCCCTGGTCTATCTCGGATCTATTTGCTGGATGGCTGGCCAGATACCCAGGTCCAAACCCAAAAAACAAAATAACCATAACAGCTTGGACTGCTCTTCCTAATCTCATTAGTTGGCAAATTTGGTTAGAGAGGAATAGAAGGATATTCAGAAATAAAGAGGAGGATTTCAGACTGTTGCAAACACAGTAAAATGTCAGTTAAATGAATGTCTAAGAGACAGAATGAATGATACAAATCTATGCCAGCAAGATATTGAGTGGGGTGCTGCACTCAATCTCCAATTCCAAAAATCGACCTCCATCCCCATCTCTCTCAAAGAATGGAAAATCAGAAAAAACGAAGAAGAATTTCAGTCCTGGATTTCCAATCAAACACTTCCGTCTCTCTTATTTGATTGAGCAGCCAAGGGAAACCCAGGAATTGTTGGCGCAGGAGGGCTCATAATAAACTCCTACTCACAGATATGCTTGGGGACTGGGTCACTCCTCTAGCATGCAAGCTGAAGCGATGACCCTTCTTCAAGGGATCAAACTACTCAAAGAGTTAGGACACAAGGAAGCAAATGCCTTTGGCGATTCGCAGGTCATCATCAAAATAATGGTGGCAAACTCTAATCGTGCAAATTTGTGTCTTGCAAGGACGATTACAAGGATCAAAGACATGGCGAAGACCTTGAAATTGAAATTCTTCCATGTAATGAGAATAAACAACAAAGAGGTAGACATTGAGGCAAACAAGGCAGCGCAGTTATCTGCTGCTATCTGCTGGGACTGTTCTCAGAGACAATGAAACTTCATGGGATCCAATCCCTTAATCTTCCATGTTTTACCGCATTTTATTGAAGCAATTTGTATGCATTCATAAGCTCAGGAAAACAACAGAAATAGATCCCATTGTAAAATGTAAGAAGAGGCCATTTACAAGGGTATGAGCTTCGATTCTCTTGTTGGAGAAGCACTCAGAAATCAGCTCCATTATTTGTAATCTGAGTTGTGGCTTTTTGCCAAAAATCTAATGAAATCCCATAACCGTTTTTGAAAAAAAAAAGTAAAAATATTATTTACCTTTAATTTACTTTTAGATTAAGTTTATTTATAATAATCTGCAATAAGTATCATATTTCAGAAGAGCTAAATATATATTATTGATTTTTATTTAAATATAAAATATAAATTTGAGACTTTTTAAAACAAAATATTGGAAATTAAATAATTTTAAATATGACTGAGTAAAATAAATCCATCATGTAACCATGAAATGTCAATATAATACAAAAGTTGCAACAGTGAAATTGTCTATTGAGAAATTGTCCAAATTTTTTTGTCCTTTACCAGAAAGATCGCTGAAATTAATGACGAAGACACGGTACATGTATGGAGTGAGTCCTACTCACGTCGTTCAATCAGACAATGAACGTGGAAACATTAACCGGTCACGGCAGCCAGTGTGTCAATCCTCTCACGGCCCTTCTGTTTGCGAGCCATACTTTTCAAAGTCTCGATAACCAGGATTCCTTGATTTATTTCCTCTTACTGAAGAATGTTTATGAGACTTCTTATGGCGAAGACTACAAGCGGGATCTTTTTCCTCAGATCCTATCCTGCCAAGCCTATGTTTCTAGCCAACGTGTTTACCATCTGCAGAGCGACCTCTTACACCTCGATTGTGAATAATTCATGGTGCCTCGTGGATTCAGGAAGTGGTTGGTCGTGAACACTAAATTCTGTGGTGCATCGTAAAAATCGTTGTAACACTCCCATAGTGTTAGAGCCACAACCACTTTTTCTGAAATACTGTAACTGAAAACAACAGAAGAAATCAGTGCACAGTTGTTAAGAGGAGAAGAGAAGGGTAAACACAATGACCTCTGCACTCTGGACATATGTCAGCCTAATAGAAACCCCGATGTGAAGAGAGCAGAACCACGATAGTGTAAACTCTCTTTCGCAACTTCTCCAAAGAGGGAGCAAAGTCCACATCGCCAAAATTTAAAAGAATCAGAGCAGGAGGGCATATAGTTGATTTCCATTGACATACGACTGTAGTCTTCATAGGTGGAGAAGGTAATGATCGCTCTCTTCACTCTACTATGAACAATTAGTTGCAAATGTTTCTGAAGAAATCCATTGGAGGCTCTCTATAGAGAATTTTTCTATGTTCCACATAATGGCCACCGACCCTTTCTTTCATGTCAAGGTCATCTATTTCTTCTGTTGCTTCTACCATATTGAAACAAGGAACTATTGTACTGAACTCAGGAACTAACGAACTTGGAGATAAGAAGAATAGAATAAATCCAATTGTTCCATGAAGCACGGAAACCCACCCCATCCTGTGCCACGTCGTGATGGAGCGGTTGCGGAAAACCAGGCCAAGGAAGCGGTTGTGGAGAACCAGGCCAATGAATTCAATCTAGCCGCAGACAAATAGAATATAATAAACCCACACATTCCATGAATCACAAAGACACACCCCAATTCCATGCCACGTGATAGAGCAGTTGCGGAGAACCAGGTTAAGAAATTCAATCTGATGGCGGACGTTAACTCAATCGTCTCGCATTTGATCTGACGCTACAAATATATGCAAAGTGGCATTTACAAGAGGTGTTGTTTTCAGAGGGAAACGCGGCGTAAATATAATCATTTTCTATACAACCATCTTTTATATCATGGATCATAGTTATAAATTATATGAGGCCATGTACACCCATGTCATCATATAGACCGAGCATGTTAGCATACGAAAAGAAATTCCCATCATTGATCATACTTATAGATCATATGAGGCCATGTACCAAAATACCAATGTCATCATATAGACCGACCATGTTAGCGTTCTTAAATTACCACGTGACGCCTCTTTGTTTTGCCATGTGGCAGCCTTTCTTATGTTTTTATTATTTCATGAAAACTTTGGAATCTGAGAATTTTTATGCACGAACTCTGTTTGGGCAAGAGCTAACCAGCCTGCCATAGGACATTAAATGACTGATTAGCTGCATGCCCTTTAACTTTAGGAGTAGTCTACCTAGGCGGTAGAATGGCCCGTTTTCCGTCACTGGCCGGAAAATTATCCGGCTCCGGCCACCGGACATCCCTCCGCCCTCCGCCACCCTCGCCTAGCTCCGCCACCCTCTTTCTCCGCCACTCTCCCTTGGCATTTCTGATTTTACCCTGACATTCTCTGACAAAATCACCGATCGGTTCTGGAGGCCTGACATCCCCTGACAGATCGGGGAGGTAAATTTTATTTCCAATTCCAATTTGAATCAAGAAAATGACCCGCGCGCTGCTCACCAATTCGACTTGGCGCCGCTCTGCAATTCCGCTCTGCAGCGCCAAACCCAGGTACTCTTCGGTCCTCTGCGAAAACAATGGCGTGCTGAGCATGATTTGATATTGGATGCTGCCTGGCTTACCTGTCCTGAACTTAAGCGGGCAAGCTGGGTAGCTTTAGTATCTTTAATCTTTCCAGAGTAAGCAAAACCCAAGAACACACCAGTGACAACAATGACGGAGGCCCTGCTTCAAAACTATCAGTTGCAAGAGGAAGTGATCGGTAGAGGCCGATTCGGAGTCATTAGGAGATGTTTCAACCGGTAAAGTGGGCAACACGCCGCCTGCAAAACCATAACAAAAGAAGATCTGCACGATTCCGTGGACAGAGAATGCCTCAACAACGAAATCAAGATCATGCAGTATCTCTCAGGGCATCCCACTGTGGTTTCACTTCATGACGTTTATGAGGATGATGAGTATCTGCATCTGGTAATGGAGATGTGCTCAGGCGGAGATCTGTTCGATAGAATCGTTAGCAAGAAGAAAACAGTACCCTTTTCCGAAGAGGAGGCCGCCACTATCCTACAAAAGTTCATGGAGGGCATCAGTTACTGCCACTCCATGGGAATCGCCCACCGAGATATAAAACTTGACAACATTCTCTTTGCCAATAATTCAAATTCTCTGGCTGAAATCAAGCTCGCAGACTTTGGGCAGGCCTCCTTTTTCTCTCCACGTATGATAATTATGTTAGCCCCCTTCCCCTGTCGTTGAAGTCAGAAATTTTTTTTAGCATGGATTAATGAATCCCTGGTTAAAACCTTCAGATTAATGTATGCAGGGGAAGAATCGATTCAATGAATTGTAGGTACTCTGTATTACGTAGCACCGGAGGTGTTGGAAGGGAAGGATAACGGTGAGAAAGTGGATGTGTGGAGCGCAGGGGTAACCATGTACATAATTCTGAGTGGAGTTGCCCCTTTTCTGGGAGACACGCCGCAAGAGATATTTGAGGCAGTCCTGTGTGGGTGCCTTCGCTTCCCATGTGATCCGTGGCTCTCGATATCACACTCCGCTAAGGACTTGATACGCCGGATGCTCTGCAGAGACGTGACCAGGAGATTGAGCGTACATCAAGTCCTCGGTATTCCCTCTATTCTTTTCTATCATTTTCTTCTAATCGTGAATTTAGCAACTTCGTTACAAATTGTTGTTGGGTTGTGTAAGGTTTATAGAACATTGATGGGAAATATTCGTTCTGCTGCAGAGCATCCATGGATCACCACTCATGCGCGGCCTAATCTCAGCTAATTTGATTGGCAGAATGTTTTTTGGGTGCGTTGGACAGTTAAAGTGAGATCCCCGAAACACAATGAGATGTCCTGTTGTAAAATACGGTGAAGCCTGGGGTAGAGATTCCAGATTTGAGTCTCGTTATTTCCTTTATGGCAGGGTTGTCTGCCCGGGTTCTTACAGTGGGCATGTTCATGATGTTTAAAAATAGTACCTTGCCTAGAATATTTTTGGGTTTTTGTTAAGATCTATCTTTGGTTTTTGGTTGAGGATTCATCTAAGATGTAACAGGATTTTCAAGTGTAGAACGCGGCATATGGTATAATACAAAAGAACTCATGAGACAGAGACGCTTTGTACAATGGGAGATGAGTTCCGTGAGGTGTGAGAAAGGTCTGTAGATGATAGGTGAAATCACGGCTGCATAGTGTGTGATATACCGTCACTGTAAATATGTCAATGCATAGAAAGAGCGTTTTTAGCTTCTGTGTCTTCTTCTCGACTCGTGGCAGAAATAAATTTATGTACTGATGGGTTCTAAAAATATTAGATTTATCTTAGCAATTCAAAAACGAGTCAATCATGTATGCTTTCCGTTTAGAGCAATTTATGTAAGAATTCAAAAACCATGTTTCATTGTTATTGGCCTACTTTTATCCTCGCTCTTATCACTATTTTTTTGGGTAAGTTTTTATGAAATCTAAATTTGTTAAATTATAGGATTAATATTTATATATAATGATTTATATCATTATAGGATTAATATTTAATATAATGATTATATCATTATAAGATTATAGGATTAGTAATAAACTATATTAAAAATATTAATGTGGTTAATATAATTGAATGTTTCATAAATATAATAAAAAAATTATTGCAATATAAAGAATGTTTTACTTTTACTTGATTACTCATAAATAAAATTATGGAGAAATTTAATAGAATTGGAATAATCTCTGATCCCTAGGGAATTAGTGGGTGGGGAGCCACATGGCACAGATCTAATTTTTTTAATTTATTAAAAGTAATGGACCATTTTGCTAAATAAAATTTTCTTATATATAAATGAATGTTATAAATAATAATGAAAAACTTATCATGGAGGAACTTATTAGAATTGGAATAATCTCAAATCTCTAAGAAATTAGTGAAGGGGGGAGCCAAAGCAACCTAACAAACTATTTAATAGATAGGCATTAAGACTAAGCATATGCTCCACATATTCCCTTGAGAATTAAACTAGGCCATCAATTAAAAAAATAAAATAAAAAATTAACAAATCCTCATCCACCTTAAATTGAAATAAAAGGAGTAGTCTAACTAGGCGGTAGAATGGCTCGTTTTCCGTCACTGGCCGGAAAATCGTCCAGCTCCGGCCACCGGATATCCCTCTGCCCTCCGCCACCCTCGCCTAGCTCTGCCACTCTCCCCTGGCATTTCTGATTTTACGCTGAAATTCTCTGACAAAATAACCGATCGGTTCTGGAGGCCTGACATCCCCTAACAAATCGGGGAGGTAAATTTTATTTCCAGTTCCAATTCGAATCGAGAAAATGACCCGTGCGCTGCTCACCAATTCGACTTGGTGCCGCTCTGCAATTCCGCTCTGCAGCTCCAAACCCATTCCGCTCAGCGCCAGACCCAGGTACTCTTCGGTCCTCTACGAAAACAATGGCGTGCTGAGCATGATTTGATATTGGATGCTGCCTGGCTTACCTGTCCTGAACTTAAGCGGGCAAGCTGGGCAGCTTTAGTATCTTTAATCTTTCCAGAGGAAGCAAAACCCAAGAACACACCAGCGACAACAATGATGGAGGCCCTGCTTCAAAACTATCAGTTGCAAGAGGAAGTGATTGGCAAAGGCCGATTCAGAGTCATCAGGAGATGTTTCAACCGGAAAAGTGGGCAACACGCCGCCTGGAAAACCATAACAAAAGCAGATCTGCACGATTCCGTGGACAAAGAATGCCTCAACAACGAAATCAAGGTCATGCAGTATCTCTCAGGGCATCCCACTGTGGTTTCACTTCATGACGTTTATGAGGATGATGAGTATCTGCATCTGGTAATGGAGATGTGCTCATGCGGAGATCTGTTCGATAGAATCGTTAGCAAGAAGAAAACAGTACCCTTTTCCGAAGAGGAGGCCGCCACTATCTTACAAAAGTTCATGGAGGCCATCAGTTACTGCCACTCCATGGGAATCGCCAACCGAGATATAAAACCTGACAACATTCTCTTTGCCAATAATTCAAATTCTCTGGCTGAAATCAAGCTCGCAGACTTTGGGCAGGCCTCCTTTTTCTCTCTAGGTGTGATAATTATGTTAGCCCCCTTCCCCTGTCATTGAAGTCAAAATTTTTTTTAGCATGGATTAATGAATCCCTAGTTAAAACCTTCAGATTAATATATGCAGGGGAAGAATCGATTCAATGAATTGTGGGTACTCCGTATTATGTAGCACCGGAGGTGTTGGAAGGGAAGGATTACGGTGAGAAAGTGGATGTGTGGAGCGCAGGGGTAACCATGTACATAATTCTGAGTGGAGTTGCCCCTTTTCTGGGAGACACGCCGCAGGAGATATTTGAGGCAGTCCTGTGTGGGCGCCTTCGATTCCCATGTGATCTGTGGCTCTCGATATCACACTCCGCTAAGGACTTGATACACCGGATGCTCTACAGAGACGTGACCAAGAGATTGAGCGCACATCAAGTCCTCGGTATTCCCTCTATTCTTTTCTATCATTTTCTTCTAATCATGAATTTAGCAACTTCATTACAAATTGTTGTTGGGTTGTGTAAGGTTTATAGAACATTGATGGGAAATATTCGTTCTGCTGCAGAGCATCCATGGATCACCACTCATGCGCGGCCTAATCTCAGCTAATTTGATTGGCATAATGTTTTTTGGGTGCGTTGGATAGTTAAAGTGAGATCCCCAAAACACAATGAGATGTCCTGTTGTAAAATACGGTGAAGCCTAGGGTAGAGATTCCAGATTTGAGTCTCGTTATTTCCTTTATGGCAGGGTTGTCTGCCCGGGTTCTTACAGTGGGCATGTTCATGATGTTTAAAAATAGTACCTCGCCTAGAATATTTTTGGGTTTTTGTTAAGATCTATCTTTAGTTTTTGGTTGAGGATTCATCTCAGATGTAACAGGCTTTTCAAGTATAGAACGCGGCATATGGTATAATATAGAAGAACTCATGATACAGAGACGCTTTGTACAATGGGAGATGACTTCCGTGAGGTGTGAGAAAGGTCCGTAGATGATAGGTGAAATCAAGGCTGCATAGTGTGTGATATACCGTGACTGTAAATATGTCAATGCATAGAAAGAGCGTTTTTAGCTTCTGTGGCTTCTTCTCGACTCGTGGCAGAAATAAATTTATGTACTCATGGGTTCTAAAAATATTAGATTTATCTTAGCAATTCAAAAACGAGTCAATCATGTATGCTTTCCGTTTAGAGCAATTTATGTAGGATTTCAAAAACCATGTTTCATTGTTATTGGCCTACTTTTATCCTCGCTCTTACCACTATTTTTTTGGGTAAGTTTTTATGAAATCCAAATTTGTTAAATTATAGGATTAATATTTATATATAATGATTTATATCATTATAGGATTATAGGATTAGTATAACTATATTAAAAATATTAATGTGGTTAATATAATTGAATGTTTCATAAATATAATAAAAAAATTATTGCAATATAAAGAATGTTTTACTTTTACTTGATTACTCATAAATAAAAATTTATGGAGAAATTTATTAGAATTGGAATAATCTCTGATCCCTAGGAAATTAGTGGGTGGGGAGCCACATGGCACATATCTAATTTTTTTAATTTATTAAAGGTAATGGACCATTTTGCTAAATAAAATTTGCTTATATATAAATGAATGCTATAAATAATAATGAAAAACTTATCATGGAGGAACTTATTAGAATTGGAATAATCTCAAATCTCTAAGAAATTAGTGAAGGGGGGAGCCAAAGCAACCTAACAAACTATTTAATAGATACGCATTAAGACTAAGCATATGCTCCACATATTCCCTTGAGAATTAAACTAGGCCATCAATTAAAAAAATAAAATAAAAAATTAACAAATCCTCATCCACCTTAAATTGAAATAAAAAGATTTTGGCAAATATAATTTTTTTTTATTATAATTATATTTTTTTTAATAAAATAAGTGATCAATTTCCATTAATATAGATAGTGTTTCACGATTCATGTGTCAGGCAAAATGGTGATGTCTTTCCTCTTGTAATTGTTATTTCTCTGTTTTCATGTGTTTCTTTTCTCAGTAAAGTCTATGTATTGCAGCAGAGAACACTTCACCCACATCTGTGAGTGGAAGAGATGCTCCCCCTCCTCTGGATATTTTGGCTTAATATTCTGGACCTTGGTGGCGAAAATGGTGGCACTGGGTTGCATCAATAATATAACTCCTTGTCATTCTCCTTGTCAAGTTCTGGCTCAAAATTAGAACATGCATCGGATTCTGAAGCTTTCAGCTTGGCCACTAATGTCTACTTGGCACAACACTCATTTGTGTTGTCAGTGAGGCTCTTATGGAACTGACACCACTTTCATGTGTCCTTCTTTGTCTTCGTGGTGCCATTAATTTCTTGTGGCTCTGATGGATTGTCATGGGTTGCTCCACCTTAGTTTTGTCCTTTGTTCTGCAGTTTGAGGGCACTCTTGCCTTGCTTCTGATTCACAGATCCAAAGTCATGTTTCTTTTGTTTAAACATTTTTTCAATATTGGTAGCATATCGGTATGTAGCACCAAGTGAGGATATGTCCAAGAACTTCATTTCTTCATGAATGTATTTATGAAAACAACCACAGTACTTGAGAACTAGATGTCACTCAGAGTCTTTGACATTGAACTTTATGCATAGAGTATGAAAAATATTTGTGAGCTCATGCACATCTTGGTCTCTTTATTTCCATAGTGTGGTCCACTGTATTTACTTGTCCCCATAGCTCCCCACAGGGTAATATTGTTCCTAGACAGCGTCTCGGAAAGAGTTCCAAGAGGGGTCGGATGTAAATAAAGAGGGTTCCTCGGCCCTTTTTTTTATAGTTAGTTCCCCACTAGTCCTTGACATTGGGGGAAACCATAAGCCATGTAAAAGTAATATTCTCCTTATCGGAGAAACTATGGACCAAAAAGTAATCTTCCAACAGATTCAATCATTTATCTACAACATCTACATCTATTTGGCCTTCGAATATAGGGATATCAAATTTCACATGTACCTTGAATGGGGAAACACCTCTGAAGTGGTTGTTGGATGAATATGCATCTTCAGTGGGAACCCGCCGAAGGATATGGGCAAAGTTTTCCATCATCTTGTTCCTTTTCCGCTCAAGGGCTTCTTCGAGCAATAATTTGATAGGATATCTTCCTCCCTCTTCCTTCTTTTCTTCCGCCATGGGAGGTCTTCGGTGTCGACAAGGACAGTCTTGTAAAGGCTTAACTAGTTCAAATCCCAACTCCTTATAACCCGACCTCATTGGGGACATGCACAAAAAAATAGAGAAAGAGCAGACCTATATGATACCACTGATCCATATTTATGAAGGAATGAAATGAAATACAGATATAAACATAAACACATAGATACAACGAAAACAAAACTTCAATTCATTAATAACAAAGTAATGAAAATTCTTTACATGCAGAATGGAAATAAACTAGCTCAGGTAATGGTAACTTATCTTTGAGAAGAGATTTGGCATATACATGCCTTCTAAACTATGTTATAATGATTGGCTCAAAGGCCTATTTATTATTGAGAAACAATGGAAAACCCTAAACATCCAAAAACCTAACCCTAGGAGATTAGGCACCAAAATCCTGTGAGCCCTATTGGGGTAATTTTCTACATCAACTTCCTGGGGTCATAACTTTGGCATTTGATCTCCGTTTAATGTATATGATACCTCATTTGAAATATATGTTTGAGGAGTATAACTTCCAACTATAAACCCCAACTACAAATTATGAGATTTCCCGTTTTCCAAAAAAACGTTGTTTAGGGCCTCAAAATGGCTTTGAAAGTTCAAGACCCGAAAAATTGCCAAAAATAGTAAACTATGCTACAATTAAGGAAACTAAAACAAACAATGGCAGGGGTCCAAGTGGAATTGGTGGGTGGCCACAAATATCCACTTAGATTAGGAGTTCTAGGCTTTAGAACAAGGTCTTCAAATTTCAATTTAGGAAGGATTTCGTTCAATCCAGGTTGACGAAGATTCCCATCTTGTAATCAACTATGCATAGAAACTATTCTTTGGTCAACCTCTAGGAAAGACAACAAAGAGTTGGTGACTTGAAAGTTTGATAGGAAACATCCATGAGTTGACCAGGAAGATAGAGTATGTCATCGTTCACCATATCAAGAGATCAAACAATAAGGTGGGGGACTTCATGGCCAACCTGGAGTGCCAAAGTTGAGAAGTTGACATTGATACATGTTGGCCCATTCCCTTGCAGTCCAGCTAGGTAGAGCCCCTTCAATCTCTGTTGAATGTTGACATGGAGTCCCTGATGGGGGTGTGAATGAGGAGGATGCGGGAGCCTCATAGGAAGTGCCCACCACCCCCTTAGACATGATGGGTAATTAAGAAGATGAGGACAAACCCTGATATTGCATGCAACGACATGAAATGCTTACAATTGGAATTTTCTATTTATTGCAGTCATATGGAGGGTTTAGGATATGTTTTTTGGGGTTCATATGGAGACGAAGATTGGTCCTTGGCCTCCAGTCACATGTATTCTATCTCATATGTGTTAGAGAAGAGTTTGGTGTTGAGAGTTAAGTTTAGAATTGTGGCGGGGAGAGGTGAAGGTACTAACTTGTGAGGGTGGTGGAAGAAACGACGAAGATTCATGGGTATTTTGGTCTATGTATCGCTACTAGGAAATTTGAAGGTTGGTGGGCGGGCATTGTTTTTAATTTCCACTTCCTTCATGGAGTCTCAGGTCATTTCCTTTTGTCGCCTAGTTTTTCTAGTCATTTTGTTTATTAGTATTTTTTAGTGTAGTTCTGAGGTCTCATTGTCTTTGTCTTTGGGTCTGGAACACCAACCTTAGGTTATGGTTAAGGGTTGGGGTGGTATGTTTCTTTGCATGCATCTCCTATCTCTGATCCATGGGATTTGGTCAAAGTCTGGGCAAATGCTTATTGCTTGGGTTGTGGTTTTTGGGCATCATCGTGTTAATTTTACAATAAGGTCGGAAAGGTCCCGATGGTTGATGTTTAGGGGTTGTGTTCACCGAATTGGTGATGGGGTTATTGGGTACATTTGGGTCTCTTTCTATATTTAATGGTTTTGGGATTTGACTCCCTTATAGAGGTTGTTGAGCTTGTTGTCTCTCTTGATGAAGTCTATGTCGAGTCTAGATATAATCTAAGCTACAAAGATGATATTTTAGGGTGTTGTCTTGGTCTTGTTGCTGATGAGTCTGGTTTATTTTCTTTTTTATTTACAAAGAGAGGAATCCATAAAAGTTGTTCAAGGTGTGCCCCTTGGGTTATATCCATGGCGATGAGACATAAAATTTGATGTAGATGGGGGGGTGGGGAGGTGGAAATTCTCCTCAAGGTCAACGAGGATCTAGACTCTTTGCTCACTACTCAACTCCCACCTACTTCAATTTCGTTTTTCCAGAGACTAGGAAAGAAATTCAAAAGTTGGAAACTCAAGCAGGGATTGAAAGACAATCTCATTTGGACTCAAAGATCATTGAGGATATGTCAGCATGGGTTCCTGACCCTGGACACACCAGGGGTAGGAAGAAGAAATACCTGAATACGGTGGCCCTGCACTGGCAGATGAAGACACTCTTAGGTCTGGTATTGAAATACAAACAAGTGGAGTAGTAAAATGTCTTCTCCTCCTTGGAAGACACCAAAAGGATACTTAGAAACTAATGTTTCTTCCTAGACAAGATTGACTCCCGCTTAGTGCATGTGGAAGGCCATATCACTTGTGAATCAGATAGCGGTGGTTTGATGGACCCTCCTCTAGTGTGAGGGTCCCTACAACAATCTCCTCTTCGAACAATGATCAGTAACCAAGCTGGAAGACTTATCAATTTGACAAATTATGATTTAATTTTTGGCCTAGATACAAGGTGTATGTCTATTTTTAAGGTATTGAATACTGGTTGATATTCTCGCTCGTCTTGGCGCAGGTGTATGTTTATTTCTAAGGTCATGAATATTGTTTGTTATTGTTACTTATCCTGGCGTATGTCTTTGTGTCTGGTTTATTTTGGTGCCAATTATGACATGTAAATGGGTTTATTCTGATAATTCTGTTTTGATGGCATCGCTTTATATGGTGGCTTTATGCCTCTGTCACCGACCTAGGCACTCTATGTTTGTATTAGTAAGGTATCATCTATGGCGATTATATGGGTCTTTCATGATAGTTTTATTTGTTGTCAATGTAATGGGTTGGGGGGAATGCTCTTGTCTTTAGCTTGGGTGCACAACTATGTTTGGTTTCCTTGGTATTGGGGTTTACATGCAGGTTTCATAGTTTGAGTCTTGTTTGTCGAAGTGTGTCAAAGAGAAACAAACTCCCAAGGGAGTAGTCCACAGAAATTATGTATCTATGTTTTGTTGAGTAATACAAAAGCCTCAACTTACTAAAAAAAAACATGTATACATTTGATAGTGGAGTTTTTTACTTAACATGGGAATTGAAATATTTTATCTAAGACCCATATTGATTTTTTTTATCATTAGTAATAATTTTTAAATGCCACATGTTAATTTTATATTAAGAATTGAATGAATTATACATTTCCCTCTTATTGTTTTTATTGAGAACTAGAGTAATTTTTTAATTTCAATTACTTTTTTTTGGCATTGAAATATTTTATTATAGTCAATAACACACACACATATGAAACTGATCTTGAAATAAATTAGTCTGAATATATATCCAAACTGTTTATTTAAGTGTTTTGAAGTATTTTTAAAAAGTATAAGAATTAGACATTTTGTTCATAATGACATAATGAATTTTATTTTTTATTTTTTTTAACTTTATGTCCCTCTAAAGTTAATATAAAATTACATTACTACATATTTATATAGAAATATTTTATTTATGGATGAGAGTGAAAGTGAAATATTTTTATCACATCTAGAACACACCACAGGTATTTATTTATTTGGTTTTTTATTCTTATTCTTATTTTAAATGAGATTAGTGTCAACTCCAAATTAAGCATGGACATAATCATACATGACTCTTATATTGAATTGGAAAATATATCTCTCAACACAATTATTACATATTTAATAATTCATTTAAATAGTTATAATTTTTTAAAAACAAATTATATTTAAAAAATTAATTAAATATAGAGTTATTTTTTTAATTATAAGAATTAATATACATAGTAAAACCTTTTTCATGTAGCATTATTTTTTTATATTAATATATGGAATAATTTTTTATTTTATATATATTAAAAATAATATTTTTAACTAATTATTAAATATTTTATTTAGAAATATATTTTTATTTATTATATTGAAACGCGAAACGCATAGTCATTAAACATAAAATTGATCTAACGCACTTAAAATAATATTTTATATGGTTTAAGGCAGTTTTTGATAATTAAAGAAATAGATATTTTTTATAATTAAATAAAAAGAGTGAAGTAGATTGGTAATTATTCTATATTTAATATTTAAATTAATTTGAATGTATGTTTATTTATTTATTAGGTTGATAGATGTGGCTCTCTTGAAAAGAAGAAAGAAAATAATATGTATATTTTAGTTAGAGATTATGATTAAATTTATTAGGTTATCTATATTTTATTAGTAGGGATTTGTGATTTATAAATAAAATTGGATTTATATCAATCTTATTTCTATAATTGTCTTTTTGGCTTGTATTAGTATTTTAAGTTTATTAACAGCTACCAACCATATAACTAAACTAGTTAATAAAATGATTAGTGAAAATGTTATCGAATTTGTAATTATAGTGAAAATGTTGCCAAATTTGTAACTATAAGCGAAATGAAAAATCTTACACTCTCCAACCAAAAAATAATATATTAATATATTCGTAAATGGATAATTAATATTTTATAAATAATTATTTAAATAGTTTAATAATTAAAAAGAAAATCACAATTTGGCAAAAAATATTTAAATGTTTAAATATTTATAAAAAGACTCTCCTTACTCATAAGGTTTTCTGTGGTCCTGATGATGGATGGAATCATCATATGAAATGGTGGATATATCACACATATTCTAACAATATTTAAATGTTTTAATAAAATAAAATAAAAACTTATTTTATTAAAAAAATATATAATAATAAAAAAAAAATATATAAAAAAAAATTATATTTATCAAAAGCTTTTTATTTCATTAAGGGATGAGGAATGGTTAATTTTTATTGTAATTTTTTTAATTGATGGCCTAGTTAATTCTAAGGAATATGTGTAGCATATGCTTAGTCTTAATGCATATCTATTAAATAGTTTGTTAGGTTGCTTTGGCTCCCCCCTTCACTAATTTCTTAGAGATTTGAGATTATTCCAATTCTAATAAGTTCCTCCATGATAAGTTTTTCATTATTATTTATAACATTCATTTATATATAAGCAAATTTTATTTAGCAAAATGGTCCATTACTTTTAATAAATTAAAAAAATTAGATCTGTGCCATGTGGCTTCCCACCCACTAATTTCCTAGGGATCAGAGATTATTCCAATTCTAATAAATTTCTCCATAAATTCTTATTTATGAGTAATCAAGTAAAAGTAAAACATTCTTTATATTGCAATAATTTTTTTATTATATTTATGAAACATTCAATTATATTAATCACATTAATATTTTTAATATAGTTATACTAATCCTATAATGCTATAAATCATTATATATAAATATTAATCCTATAATTTAACAAATTTAGATTTCATAAAAACTTACCAAAAAAAAATAGTGATAAGAGCGAGGATAAAAGTAGGCCAATAACAATGAAACATGATTTTTGAAATCTTACATAAATTGCTCTAAACGGAAAGCATACATGATTGACTCATTTTTGAATTTCTAAGATAAATCTAATATTTTTAGAACCCATCAGTACATAAATTTATTTATGCCACGAGTCGAGAAGAAGACACAGAAGCTAAAAACGCTCTTTCTATGCATTGACATATTTACAGTCGCGGTATATCACACATTATGCAGTCGTGATTTCACCTATCATCTATGGACCTTTCTCACACCTCACAGAACTCATCTCCCATTGTGCAAAGTTTCTCTGTATCATGAGTTCTTATGTATTATACCATATGCCACGTTCTACACTTGAAAAGCCTGTTACATCTGAGATGAATCCTCAACCAAAAACTAAAGATAGATCTTAACAAAAACCCAAAAAAATTCTAGGCGAGGTACTATTTTTAAACATCATGAACATGCCCACTATAAGAACCCAGGCATACAACCCTGCCATAAAGGAAATAACGAGACTCAAATCTGGATTCTCTACCCCAGGCTTCACCGTATTTTACAACATGACATCTCATTGTGTTTTGGGGATCTCACTTTAACTGTCCAACGCACCCAAAAAATATTCTGCCAATCAAATTAGCTGAGATTAGGCCATGCATGAGTGGTGATCCATGGATGCTATGCAGCAGAACGAATATTTCCCATCAATGTTCTATGAACCTTACACAACCCAACAACAATTTGTAATGAAGTTGCTAAATTCATGATTAGAAGAAAATGATAGAAAAGAATAGAGGGAATACCGAGGACTTGATGTGTGCTCAATCTCCTGGTCACGTCTCTGCAGAGCATTCAGCGTATCAAGTCCTTAGCGGAGTGTGATATTGAGAGCCACGGATCACATGGGAAGCGAAGGCACCCACACAGGACTGCCTCAAATATCTCCTGCGGCGTGTATCCCAGAAAAGGGGCAACTCCACTCAGAATTATGTACATGGTTACCCCTGCGCTCCACACATCCACTTTCTCACTGTAATCCTTCCCTTCCAACACCTCTGGTGCTATGTAATACGAAGTACCCACAATTCATTAAATGAATTCTTCCCCTGCATACATTAATCTGAAGGTTTTAACCAGGGATTCATTAATCCATGCTTAAAAAATTTCTAACTTCAATGATAGGGGAAGGGGGCTAACATAATTATCATACGTGGAGAGAAAAAGGAGGCCTACCCAAAGTCTGCGAGCTTGATTTCAGCCAGAGAATTTGAATTATTGGCAAAGAGACTGTTGTCAGGTTTTATATCTCGGTGGGCGATTCCCATGGAGTGGCAGTAACTGATGGCCTCCATGAACTTTTGCAGGATAGTAGCAGCCTCCTCTTCAGAAAAGGGTACTGTTTTCTTCTTGTTAACGATTCTATTGAACAGATCTCTGTCTGAGCACATCTCCATTACCAGATGCAGATACTCATGATCCTCATAAACGTCATGAAGTGAAACCACAGTGGGATGCCCTGAGAGATACTGCATGATCTTGATTTCGTTTATGAGGCATTCTCTGTCCACGGAATCGTGCAAATCTGCTTTTGTTATGGTTTTGCAGGCGGCGTGTTGCCCACTTTTCCGGTTGAAACATCTCCTGATGACTCTGAATCGGCCTCTGTCGATCACTTCCTCTTGCAACTGATAGTTTTGAAGCAGGGCCTCCGTCATTATTGTCGCTGGTGTGTTCTTGGGTTTTGCTTACTCTGGAAAGATTAAAGATACTAAAGCTGCCCAGCTTGCCCGCTTAAGTTCAGGACAGGTAAGCCAGGCAGCATCCAATATCAAATCATGCTCATCATGCCATTGTTTTCGTAGAGGACCGAAGAGTACCTGGGTTTGGCGCTACAGAGTGGAATGGGTTTGGAGCTGCAGAGAGGAATTGCAGAGTGGCGCCGAGTCGAATTGGTGAGCAGCGCGCGGGTCATTTTCTGGATTCGAATTGGATCCGGAAATAAAATTTATGCCACTGCAATTCCAGCTCATCCCCGATCTGTCAAGGGATGTCAAGCCTCCAGAACCGATCGGTGATTTTGTCAGAGAATGTCAGGGTAAAATCAGAAATTCCAGGGGAGAGTGGCGTAGCTAAGCGAGGGTGGCGGAGGGCGGAGGGATGTTCGGTGGCCGGAGCCAGACGACTTTCCGGCCGGTGACGGAAAACGAACCATTCTACTGCCTAGGTAGACTACTCCTAAACCCAAGGGATTTATATTAAATTATAGGATTAATATTATAAACCCCATAAATAATATTATACCCTAGGAATATGAACCCTTAGATTAATAAACCCAAGGGATTGATACTATAAACCCAAGATATTAATAATAAAACCTCAAGGCATTATAAACCCAAGGGAATAATATTAAACTCAGGGGATTAATATTATAAACCCAAGGTATGTAAACCCTATGATAAATATTATAAGCCCTAAAATAAACATGGTTGACCATGGTTGATTTTCATATTGAGAAAATCCTATGATATACACTAAGATAAATATTATAAACCAAGGTATATAAACCTTATGATAAATATTATAAATGCTAAAATAAAAATGGTTGACCATGGTTGATTTACATATTGAGACAATATTTGTCACCATATGATGTTGGACCGTGGTTCACCATGGTTGATAATGATTGATTCTCATATTGAGACAATGTAATGATCATGATTAATAAATGTACCTAGTCGACCATGGTTGATTTACAAATGTGGTTGTATATGTATTGCATATACACCTATCAGACCATGGTTTATTTCCATATAGACACAATATTTGTCACAATGTCATGTTCAACCATGGTCGAACATGATTGATTTTCATATTGAGGAAATCCTATGATAAACCCTAAGATAAATACTATAAACCAATGTATATAAATGCTATGATAGATATTATCTACGCTGAAGTAAACATGGCAGACCATGGTTGACCATAAACCCAAGGAATTGATATTATGAATCTAAGGGAATAATAAACCCAAGGGATTAATATTATAAACCCAATGTATATAAACCCTAAGATAAATATTGTAAACCCTAAAATAAACAAGGTTGACCATGGTTAATTTTCATATTGACACAATCTTTGTCATAATGCGACGTTGGACCATAATTGATGATGATTGTTTTTCATATAATCAAAAATCAAAGTTGCACCATGGTTGAGAATGAGTGATTTCCATATTGAGACAATGCACAATGTCACATTGGACAATGGTTGAACATCATTGACCATGGTTGAAAATGGTTATTATTTTACAATTGAGGTTATTATTTTATTAAGTATCCATTATATTATGCAGTTTGATAACATACTATGATGTATATTTTATCAAGTATCCATTATCTTATGTAGTTTGAAAATTTATTATAATTACATCATATTATGTAGTTTGTTATGGAAATATTTATTTTAATTGATAAAGTATTTCAAGCTAGGAATTTTTTCTACATGTTTAATGCAACTATTAAGAACTATTTCAAGCTATAGAATCAACTTGCCCTTATTGGTCAATAATAATTTTTTTTCGTTCAAGAGATAAAGAATGTTTTGAGCGCGTCGAGCTGCGTGACCTAGGAGCTGCGCGAGGATTGAAGCTGCAGCCGCCGGCGTCCCTCGGCCTCGGGGCCTTGAGGCCTGATCGATCTAGGCCTTGGCCGCTGCCATGGCCCACCCAGACTTTTCCCAGGGGGATTCTGAGAAAGATTTCATAGATCTAGTTAAATCCCTTCCCCCTCCTCGTCCCAAGCCTGCAACATCGAAATTTGTCAAGAAACTGGACATACTTCAGGAAGTTCAGCTGCCACCAACCCTTCCTCGCATGGTAGCTTTATCTCTAGCCGAAAAAGGACTCACAGGTCAATTCACGGGATTATGGCCCTCGCCAAGAACAATACAAAGATGGGTGGAGCGGAACTGGTCAGACAAAATCCCCAGGAAAATATCAATTTGATTTTGTGGCAAAGGCTACTACACCTTCCATTTCGAATCCAAAGCAGACAAGGACCTCATCTTCAGAAATGGCCCCTACTTCATGGACTCCCGAGGCCTTTATCTCAACAAGTGGACTCCTGATTTTGATCCGGAGCTGGACATTCCTAATGCGGTCCCAGTTTGGGTCTGCCTCCCTCACCTGCCTCTACATTGCTGGGGAGATGATTCGGTCAAGGCAATAGGGAATGCGGTAGGGAAATACATCGACAGAAGTGAACCTAAGGATAACATGCAGGCCTGTGCGAGGATATGCGTGGAAGTGGATCTAGGAAAAGGATTGCCGGAAGCCATCAAGCTTAAGGTGGATGATTGGAGTCACATTCAACAACTGGATTACGAGCAGATCCCCTTCAAATGCAAGGTATATCATGAATATGGGCATTTTGCCAATAGGTGTACTAAGGTAACCAATCTTGAAACTGATGATCAAGGTGGACATTGGGAGCCTGTTAAAAAAAAGAAATCAAATCCTCCTTCTAAACCTGGCTCAAATCCTGACATTCTTGGATCGTCCTCCCAAGGCCCTCCTTCCCCATCCTCTATCCCTTCAGGCCTATCCCAAGATCCGCCAATCCCCTCATCCTCCAACCCCTTTCTAGTTCTCGCTTCAGAGGATCCTTTGCCTAATCCGCCTTCCTCGGACCTTCCAGATCCTCCTCTGATCCCTTTGACCTCATCTCAACCCTCTCTAGAGGCCCCTCCTTCCAGATCCACCAGAAGCTCCTCTAAAGAGATGGGATCCTCAAGTGATTTCCATAAAAAGCCCGGCCCAGGAAGAAAATCAGCCAAGCAACACCGAGAAGAAATTACTCAGAAGGACATAGCGCTGGGTTTTCAAACTCCAATGGAATCCTTCATAACCGGACATCAGGAAAAAGAAACAGCAGGGAAAGATCTTGAGAGGCGAGCACCTCTCCGCCTGAATGCCTCATGATGAAAGTCCTCTCATGGAACAACAGGGGTATGGGGCACCCCTCCAAAATAATAGCCCTGAGAGACCTTCTTTACAATGAAAGACCTGAAATTCTGCTGGTCCAAGAGACCAAACAAAATCAACAAGAAATGCAAAAAATCATTGATGCTCAAAGGAAATATTTAGGTGCCGTCAGTAGCTCCAGAGGAGCATTAGGAGGAATAGTAACTATTTGGAACAGTCAGCAATGGACCTGTGATTCAGCTACCATCAATCAAAACTGGATTAGGACCAAATTGGATAGCAAGAAGGAGAACCAAAGTCTCACCATATATAATGTCTATGTGCCCAACCAATACAGGGAAAAGGAGCTGTGCTGGAAAGAATTAAAGGAAAGCATTGACAGTGAACATACTTCCAACATCATAATAGCTGGAGACTTCAATCTGATTCTCCATGCGAATGAAAAAAGAGGCGGTAACTTCATGCATGATCCCTTTAGAAGCCAGATGGACGAAATAATGCAGGAGAACGAAATGGTGGACATCATACCCAAAAATTGAAAATATACATGGAGTAATCGAAGATTGGGAGCTGGCAACATTAAGGAGTGCCTGGATAGATTTTTTGTAAATATATCTCTCCTATCCACCTTTGCTGTTGGTTATACTAACATTCTCAGCTCCTCCGCCTCCGATCACTATCCCATCCTTCTCATGCTGGAACCTCACCACCACTTGGGCCCGATTCCTTTCAAGTTCAGCCCGTTATGGGTCCATAATTCTTCAGCTGGAGAAATTATAGAAACGGTCTGGAAACAACACGTAGAGGGGTCACCCAACTACATTTGGGAAACAAAAATTAGGAACGTTAGAAGAGCGCTCAAGGATTGGGACAAAAATAGTTATCAGGAGCCAGAAGAAACAAAAAATAAAAATAAAGCAAGCTCTGGAAGAAGTGAAGACTCAAATAGAAGACCACGGGCTCTCCCATCAATTCAAAACTCAGGAATGTGATCTTCAGGGACAGCTTATGTATATTAGCAGAGAAGAAGAGATTAAATGGAGGATCAAATCTCGGCAATTATGGTTGAAAGGAGGGGACAAAAATACTGCTTATTTCCATAAACAAGCTACTACTAGAAGAACAAGGAACAACGTCAGCTCCATTATTGATAGTGAAGGAAACAAACATAATAACCAAGAAGATATCAAAAAGGTTGCCTCCTCCCATTTCAGGAACCTTCTTACTGAAATCCAAGAAGAGGAAGATTACTCAGATCTTCTTCAATATCTCCCTAAAGGCATTACTCAGGAATTAAACGATGCATTAAATCGTGAAATCGAAGAGGAAGAGATTAGAAAAGCAATCTGGACATTGCAACCAGATAAATCACCTGGGCCAGACGGATTTCCTATCAGCTTCTATAGGGAATATTGGCAGCTGATTAAAAAGGATCTTGCAAAAATGTTAAGAGGGGTACAAAGGAAAGGAAAAATGGGAGGCTTTACCAACTCTACCTTCCTCGCTCTCATCCCCAAAGAAAACAAACCCACCTCATTCTCTAGATTTCGGCCAATATCCTTATGTAATTCTTCTTACAAGATATTCACGAAAATCATAGCCACAAGAATTAAGCCACTCCTCCCGTCCTTGATATCTGAAAATCAAGGCGGATTTTTGTCCAATAGACAAATTCATGACTCCATAATCTTGGTCCAAGAAGCCATTCATTCAAGTCTATCAAGACAAGAAAAAGGATTTGTGCTCAAACTTGATTTGGCTAACGCCTTTGACCGGGTAAGGCACTCCTTTTTGTTTGTTGTTTTAAAAAAAATGGGCTTTGATTCCTCCTTCATCAACACCATAGCTGCTTGTATATCTGGTCCTTGGATATCCCCTTTGATTAATGGCCGCGCTTGTGAAGCTTTTCAGTCTTCTAGAGGACTAAGACAAGGCTGTCCTCTATCCCCTTACCTTTTCATTCTTATGGCAGAGTCTTTCAGCAAAGCCTTGGACCATAACAAAAGAGTTGGCCTCATAACTGGAATTAAATATGGGAATGGAGTAAAAAATATCAACCATTCTCAATTTGCTGACGATACCCTTTTGATTGGGGGAGCCTCAACCACCATAGCAAGGCGTTTCAAGACACTCCTCGACCAATACATGGACTACTCAGGGGGAGCTATTAATTTCCACAAAAGCTGTGTATATGGTTGGAACATCACCAATCAAGTGGCCCACAGTATTGCCAATATTTTTGGAGTCACATACAAAATGAAATGGGAGAATTTCTCCTACTTAGGGATGCCTGTGAGTCTAGGGCCTTTAAAAGCAGAGACATGGAATGAAATTATAGACAAAGTCAAAAGGAAAGTTCAGCAATGGGGAACACACTGGCTCAACCCAGCAGGTAGGCTTATTCTTCTCAAATCAGGTATAACTTCCCTTCCTCTCTATTGATTTACTCTCTATCAAGCTCCTTCTACTTTTCATCATAAATTGGAAGTCACCCTTCGACACTTTCTGTGGCAAGGGGGGAAAAAAGAAAAGAGCAGATTCAACTTGGTAAACTGGAAAAATGTAATTCAATCTCAGGATAGAGGGGGACTTGGAATAAGAGCCCCAAGAATTCTCAACCTTTCTTTTGGGATTAAAATGGCTTGGAGGCTAATCACTGGACCCACAACATGGTGGAAACAGGTCATGGAAACCAAATATCTCAACAACCCCAGACAAAGGTTTCTTGACGACAACATCCCCAACAGAGACTCCTCCAAAATTTGGCATCTATGTAAGAAAGTTGTTCAAATCCTCAAGCAAAACACTTCGAAAATCCCTGGGGGAGGGGACAGCATCAATTTTGCCACAGATAGGATTATGGGGCTTCACCCCTTGAACACCATTGAAGAAGCTATCCCCATCATTCTCCTACTTAATAGCAAAGGAATCCATAGGCTTGGGCAAATATCGAATTGGGATCCAGACTCTCATGCTTGGACAGGCTGGGCCTTCCCGGAGATCCCGGCAACCCTGGAAGCCAGCTTCAACACTTTCAAAGCACATCTCCACAATAGAGCACCAGTAAAAAAAGATGAAATCGATGGCCTTCGCTGGGATCCCTCAGGATCAATCTACACCATAAAATTAGGCCATCATCATATTTGCAACAGCGCCTTCCAGATGCCCCTGTGGAATCATTGGAAAATAATTTGGAAGTCAGAGGTTATACCAAAAATAAAATTTTTCACATGGCTGCTATTAAAAGGAAAAGTTCTTACCGCAAAGAATCTAAGCAAGAGAGGGATCAATGGCCCATCTAGATGTCCTAACTGCTGTACAACTGAGGAAACAATGTTCCACCTATTTATAGACTGTCCCTTTGCCTGAAGATGTTGGATACAAATGTCTTCCTTTGGCAATATAACTTGGCAACCTCAGCAAAGCATAGCTGAGGCAATTTATGCGCGGAAGAAAAGCTGCCTTTGGAGAGAAAAGCGGAGCAAACTTGTGAAAAGAGTTTGGGACTCCATTCCACATACACTACTATGGAGAATATGGTTGTCCAGAAACAAAAAAATCTTCCAAGATAAAGAGCCCAATGTTCGAATTACATGTAGCAAAGCGCATATCCTGGCTCAAGAGGCAATAGCAATCAAATCCACAGGGAAAATCCAAGAAAAAGATTATGCAGTGGAGGAAAGAACCATCATCAGTTACATTTTGGAAAGGCAAGGCCAAAATAAGGGGAATCCAGTGAAAGGCAGACTACAACAAACTCAAATCAGAACTTGGGAAATCAGACTCTCAGAACAGGACTTTAAGAATTGGACTCAGAGTAGCAATTGTAAATCACTCTATTTTGATGGAGCCTCAAAATCGAATCCAGGCCAAGCTGGAGTGGGAGGAATAATTGTGGATGAAACAGGGGACATCATCTGTAGTTATGAATGGAGCCTAGGGAAAAGAACAAATAATAATGCTGAGGCATTGGCCTTATATCAAGGACTTCTTCAACTAAAAAAATTAGGAATTAGAAGGGCTATGATATTTGGGGATTCTGCAATAATCACCCGCCTAATGGTCCAAAATCAGAGTTCACCTAATTGCAATCTTCAACAGATCATAAACCGCAACAAGATCCTCCTTCGAAATTTTGAAGATATAAAGTTCTATCACATTCTCCGGACCTTAAACAAGCAGGTATATATTAGAGCTAATAATGCATGTGGAAGGCCGACGGGTGCTCTAAGATGCAATGCCGTCGATAGTCACCATCTCATTCCATGAACAAGGACTATATGTACAATGCCTTGCATAACTCATTCAAACAAGTGTGCGAAGGCAAAAAGCACTTGATGAACAGGATGCCTCCTTGCAAACTCAGTGTTGAAATCCAGAATCACTCTACACCAAGCAATAAAAATCATCTCACCGCCGACGGAAGTAGATACGGAACAGGGATGAGTGATTTAGTCCAGATACGTGCTCTTCCCGTGAACCATCTCTCCTTCGATCCTTGCCCGTTACAGCTTATAAAATCCCCTTTCCACCCTCATCTTAGCACTCTGCAATATTTGCTCGGCACCAAAGGCTCTAAGAGGAAGAGCTATCTGGGAGCGCGCGCGCCTTTTCTGAGCGACCTGAAGGCACCTTCACCTGCTCGGCTTGCTCCTGTTCTGGTGTTGTTCTCCTTCAATATTTTTGATCTTCTGTTAACCACGTGTATCTTTGTATCTGTCAGGCATGTCGCTGCCCGGAGCCTTAGAATACCTGCTCACCTCCAAGCCTTCCCGTTCCTCCCTTCACCACAGCGAGCTCCCCCAAGCTGTATAACTTTCTCTGCCCAAATACTCTATTATCTATCGATATTGAGCTCTTCCCTCACTGAAAAAACAGGGTGGACAAACTACCGTGTTGATTTCTCTCTTAACGCTCCCGCCTACTTTAATAATCTTTTTGAACCTGCCCTCCCATCTCATAACGTTCACAAAATTCTTACCTACCGCATCCTCACACCAAAAATGGCACGCAGCGAGGATTGTCTGCACTGTGCAGACTTGCAGGCTGAATTGGAGGAGATTAGAACGCAACAGACTGCCCTGGACGAGAAGCATAGACTCCTGGAATCGAGATTGGAAGAACAGAATTGCTGCTTTGAAGAACAGAACCGAAGAATAGAAGATCAAAACCGCCTCATGAATGAAAAATACAAGGCAGAGATCCAGTTGTTCATGCATAGAGTATCTTCCCTTCAAGAGCAGTTTCGGCAGCTTTCTAACCGTTGTTCACACGCAGAAGAATCCATCTCTATCCTACAGTTCATGATGGAGAAGAGAAATTTAGTGGCAACCAGTTCATCTAGCGTCAAGCAGGAAGCAAGAGACAACCAGCCGGAAGAATCTACAGCCAGACAAATCCAACACATTATGATAGACTAAATGTTTTGTAAATGTATCTTTTTGTCATTTACATTTATAAGAAGCTATAGTAGCACAGTAATAGGCCGTAGTAAAAATAGTAAAACAAGGATCAAGGAGGTAGCTTTGTTTTGTAAACCTCTTGATCAAGACAACCAATGGCATATCATGTATCTGAGGAGACTGAACTCCCGTAACTTTTTCAAAATCTAATATAGCAGCCGAACTTGTAAAAAAAAAAAAAGAATCAACTTGCCCTTTTCGTCCAAATTTGGAAGTTTTCCAATGAAATATTTCAATTCTATTTGTTGCTTAATTCTATTCTAAGATAATTTAAGTATTTTCTTAAGTACTTGTAACATCTCTTAAATCTACAAAATATTAGAATTAACTACATAGACATTGGGTCCTATAATGTTCAGAGAGTTATTATGTAATGCAAGATCAAAGGTGTGATCATGATATGGTATTGTGACCATTCGTGAATTTTTTGATATATTTTGTTATGCTTAACTAAGATATGTTGTAGGTCTAATTGAACTTTTTTTCTATATTTTTTTTTGTAAGCTTCTTCAAATGATTTCTATTACTATAAAGGGATTACATCAAACACATATAGTCATAAAAAACAACCCCAAGAGAAACTAGCTTCACCCAAGTGTACCCTATAACCCATTAATACATAAGTCTACTAAGATCATGATTATCTTCAATAGATTTGTCAAAAAAATATTGATGACCTTTTCTTGAAGATTTAATGGGTACTCAAACTCTTATTCATGTGTTTATCAATTATCTTGTTAAAATACCCATTTTTTTCAAGGATAACAAACTTGTTGAGTTGAGAGACTCATTCTATAACACAGTATGAGGGAGATGTGTAATTCGATCCATCCTCAACCTCACGTTGATAGGTGTCCCTTAAAAAAAAAAAAATTATCCCCTATAAAAAAACCAAAAATGAAGATATATGTTTTACTCAAATACTCAACCATTATTTAAATATTTAGATGCCCACATAAATTATCATAATATTATATCAACTTTATAGAGGAATAAGCCCCAAGAGTTAGCTCAATCGGTCAAATCAAGTGCCTCGCCAATGGGAGGTCACAGGGTCGAATCCCGAAAGCTCTTGGGGTTAGGTCAGTAAATAGGCCGAGGGGTGTTGATGCCCTTCGGGTGGCGTCCACTCAGTGTTAAAAAACCTTGGACGTAGCAGCTACCCATTGACCCGAGTATCCGTGAACCAGTAAGTGAAAAAAAACTTTATAGAGGAATAAAGTAACTTAAAAAAAACTTATAATTTCACTTTTAAGTATGAGAAAGTTGTATAAGTAATTTTTTATTAAATATTTAGTACATGACCTGAATAAAGTTTTTAAACATGCATGGTGACTAATTTATTTCAATCTCAAATTCATGCATTTTGTATATAATGGAGAGAATGTAAATAAAAAAACATTTTAGTGTTTGATCATTGAGCCAAGGGGTTCATTCTACAACCCAGTATGAGAGAGATGTATAATTTCGTCTGTGCTCAACCTCAAGTTGACATGAATCCCTTTTAAAAAATAATATTTAAATAAAACAAATGTCGAAGATACATGTTTTACTCATACTCGTAACCATAAAGCAAATACTTAGAAGTCCATATAAAATATCATAATCTTATATCAACTTTATAAAGGAATAAAGTAACTAAAAAATAAATAAATTTTCGGTTTTGAGTATGAGAAAGTTGCATAAAAAATATTTCAGTACATGAGTTAAATAAAAAAGTTTAAAACGAGTTAAATAAACTTTTTAAAAATATCTAATACAAGATTTGAATGAAGTTTTTAAATATGCATGTTGATTGATTTATTTCAATCTCAAATTCATGTATACATGTATATGTATATGGAGAGAATGTAAATAAAAAGACATTAGTGCTTGAGCATAATAAAATATTTAAATATGAGAAGAATAATTAAACTTAAAAAAATCAACTAGATGTAATTCATTTAATTCTTAGTATCAAATTAATATGTAGCATTTAAAATAATATTAAGAATAAAAAACTCAATATGAATCATAAATAAACTAGCACAACCATATTAATAAATGTGGTTGTTAAATGCCAATAGACATATATAAACCACATTTATTTATAAATATTAACATTCATAATTTTATTATTATTATTTTAATTCCAATTTATTCACCGATAAATAAACAATAAATATACAATAATTTTTTTGGTAGGTAAAGACCCAACGGGGATTTGACCAGTTGACCTATCACAAGGAGTGCCTAACAGTGCAACCATTCACTGTCGATCCAAAGCCCCAATGGGCTATAAATATAAATATTATTAATTATTAATTATTAATTATTATAATAAAAATTGGAGTTGACTTAGCAGACTTTTTTTGAACTTTCCCGTGCGAAATCTGGTGGAAAATATTGAAGTGAAACTTGAATTTGTGTTTAAATTAAAACTGGTTTTTTTACACTGAATATTTGGATTCAGCGCCCTGAAAACCCATAGGACACTTGATTATGTAGGGACTTACCATCAAGCTTTTGATTTCAATAAATTGCTGTTCGGATTTTAGAGAAATTTGAACGGGAAAAACACCTAAAGCTTACCCAAAATGTGCACTAAGCAATCATAAAAATTAATAAAAATTATAAAATATCAAATATAAATATTAAATATTAATAATTATAATATTATATTTAATATTATAATTAATAATTATACATAATCAAAATCATATCATAATCATATTCCTAATCAATAATCATAATCGTGAATACTAATAAATATGTTATTAATTATTGTTATATTATAATATATATTGTGTTATATATCATATAATAATTTTTGATATATTTAATAAATCTAGGGATTTTAATAACCTAAAAGATTATATTAAACTCTAAAATTAATATTATAAACTCTATGAATAATAATATACCATAAGAATATAAATCCTTAGATTAATAAACCCAAGGGATTATAAACCTAAGGGAATAATATTAGATGTAAGAGATTAATATTATAAAACCAAGGTATATAAACCCTAAGATAAATATTATAAACCCTAAAATAAACATGGTTGACCATGTTTGATTTTCATATTGACATAATCTTTGTCACAATGGGATGCTCGACCATGCTTGAACATGATTGATTTTCATATTGAGACAATCTTTGTCACATTGTGACATTGGACCATGGACGGGGATGGTTGTCACAATGTGACGTTGGACCAAGATACAATCTTTGTTATAATGTGACCATGATTATTGACCATGGTTGAGCATGGTTAACCATGATTGACCATGTTTGACAACAGTTGACAATGGATTTCCATGGTTCATTTTCATATTGATACAATCTTTGTCACAATATGACAACCACGGTTAATGATGGTCCAATGTCACATTGTTACAAAGATTGTATCAATATGAAAATCAACGATGGTAAACCATCAGAAACCATATTTCTTTTACGGTTTTTAATCTTTATATTAGGGTTTATATACCTTGGGTTTATAATATTAACTCTTTTGGTTTAATATTATTCCCTTGGGTTTATAATCCCCTAGGTTTATAAGATCGATCCCTTGGGTTTTTTAATCTAAGGGTTCATATTCCTAAGGTATAATATTATTCAAATGGATTATAATATTAATCCTTTGGGTTTATTGATTGTCGCATTGTCATATTGATTGTCAAATATGAGAA
>APFE030946990.1:137597-150400 GCA_000404065.3 Pinus taeda | reverse complement strand
ATAACCTTAAAATAACAAGATTTGCAAAATGATTTCCTCTTCAAATATTAATAAAGTTACTTTGATAAAAAAAAATTCGGATTAATCACATTATGAATTTTTGGTCGACGTTTCAAACATTTTAACGTGGTTCATCATCAGGACAAAGGTGAAAAAAACAGTCTTGATGATGAACCACATTAAATGGTTCGAAACATCCACCAAAAACTCATGATATGATTAATCCGAAATTTTTTATCAAATCAATATGGATAACAAAATCTAAACTCAAGGAATAAAATTATTATTTTAAAATTCATAAAAACAATTTAATAAAAATTATCATTATTATTAATGGTTAAATTATAAAATATACCATAAAATTTATAAAAAATTTATTTAATGAGAATCCTGGCTTTAACATTTATTTTAGCATTTATTCACCAATAAAACATTTAAAATTCAATAAAAAACATTAATAAAAAATATCATATTATAATGGGTTTTATATTATAAAATATACCTAAATTACAAAATTTTATTTAATAGAATCTGCTTTAACATTATTTTAGCATTTATATCACCAATAAAACATCATATTGAATTTAAAGAAATTTATTTAATTTAATTGAAAACTCAACCAATCATAATATATAATAAAAAAATAATTATTTAATTAAAAAAATAAAATATGACCATAATAAACATGAATATCAATCTATTTCATCCAAAACCATATACACATATATTCAAAATTGCCAAATGATTTTCAGACCATCGACGTGAAAAACATGTCAAGGTGTTTCACATCACTACCAAAATCACATAAAACTTGTTGTATGTTCAAATGGGATTAAAAGACAAAGCATTTTAATCAATTCTTTGACAATGAACATTTCATGTATGTAGATGAAAAAATGATAAGTTAAAATTTATTTTAAAATATGAAATAAATATTAAAGTAATTATAGGAAAATTAATATAATTATTTCAAAATGCTTTATTGTATTAAGAGGTGTATTTTATAATTAATATAGAGAATGTGTATTTTTTGTGTTCAATTTTTAGTTGACACATATCTTTTTAAAATAAAAATAAACTATATTTAAATAACAATTTTAGTTATAAATAAAAATAAAAATGAATATATATATCTGGTTAGTTTTAATTAAAATCATTATAAAATATGAATAAGATCATTCTCATTATTCTTCTAGCTTGGTTTATGTAAAAGTATTTCAATTTTCACATTCAGAGCCATAAATAAAATATTTTGATGTTTATGTTCAGTTACATAATTTAACTTGAAGGGTGTTTCAATTTTCAATGGTTTAAATGAATTATATTGATTATAATTATATGTGTAGGAGTGAAGGGGTACATGAGCTCTGGTAGGGTTTCATTTCTCCTTGGTCTTCAGCTAGGCTCGTCCATCAATCATGAGCCAAGGAGTGAATTTGTTTTTATTTGTAGGGAGTCAAGGTGGTGGGATGCCTCACTCACTCTCACATATGATGATGGAGTGGATATACTTTGGATCATGTATGCAGAGCTATTATGGATATATTGTCAACACATGATTTCAGATCTAAAAGATATGAGTGTTGTTGATGGTCACAAACAGGGCCAAAGGAAACATCGATATTTTTTGCTTTATGGAATTTTTGGACTTATGATCTATTCGAGGAAGTTGGGTAATCATGCCCTAAGGGGTTTCTCAACCTATGTTTAGTTTCCAGCGGGTAGATATCCTTTATCATTATTTTAATGGATATGAATTTGATAAAGGAGAAGCCCCATAAGTTAGATTTAGGGTTTATGGGTCAAAAGGTAGGGGGGATTTGCCTTCCTCTGAGATAACCCACTATTTTTCAATTCTATATCTAGTAGCTAGTGAATTGAATGGGGATCAAGGATTTTCATGGGATTTCATATCGCCAGATCTGATGGTCTCGTGCACATTTTTTTTCTTCATGTTCCTTAGATCAGGATCGATTTGATAGAACAATACTCCATTCCTCCTATGATGGGGACCAAAGGGATGGCCTAAAGGTTGAATCTTCTCGCAAAAAATTCGCTTGTGTGGTATCAACCATACATCTCTAGATCCATGTGTTTTCTCACTCCTTATACCCCAAATCCTGGTAAATTTGATTGAAAATATTGACCATAAAATGTGGGAAATGATTTGGAATATCCACTAATTCCTTCCCACCGATTTGACCAAAAGAATGGAGAAGAAGGAAGAGGGTTCAAATCTGGTTGAAAATATTAAACAAAGCATTCAAAAAATCCTTGGTATAACTGCTCCTTCTCAAAGTTTTTTCTATGAGGGGAAATTACTATAGCATTCTATTACACTGAAGGAATATGGCATTATGTGAGATTCTACCGTTATATTAAATTTGAGGATGTGAGGTGGAGATCAGACTTACAAAAACCCTTGTGGATCAATGTCATATAAGGATGTTGTTCAATCCAAAAACCCTAGTGGATTAGGTTTACTGAAGGACATAGTGCAAGGGAAGATATTCAACTCATCTTATCCAATCCAAAATATCCTAGTACCTTACATCATTGAACAAAGGAACAAGCCCCAACGACAGTAGTAGTCTACCAGAAGTAGATGGTGTTTTCAACATCCTCCAATATAGATTTTTTATCTATAGATTCAGTGGGTTTTTACCTAAATCAAATTACCTACATTAGTGGCTATTCACTACCTAGACCCCCAATTGTTATATTTACTTATGTTCTAAGGGATTCTTTATTGTACAATTTGATACACAAAAATATATGGAATTTATTCTAAATGAGGGGCCATGGATTTTGGGGTAGAGAAGGTCTTTTTATAACTCCATGGTTTCGGAAGTTCGACACTACCACAATGGTAGTCTAAAAAATGTTTATATGTGTGAGACTACACAACCTCCTCCTTCCTTTCTAGCATCACCAAGTATTAGAAGGCATTGGAAATACATTGCAAAATTTCATAAAGATGCTTTGGAAAGTATTAAAAAATGAAATTTTCACTCTTTCCAAAATCTATGTAGAGGTATACCTTAGTAAAGATATACTTGTATGCATTGACCTAAATCATAATAGTTTTTAGTGGACCCAACCATTATATTTTGAAAACACGACATTCAAGTGTGGTTTCTTCTTTCAACAACATTTGCATAACACATGTCCACAGACTAAGAAATTTACACAAAGGAAAAAGAGATAGTCCCAAAAGCCAAAGAGATAGCAGTTTCTTGACCCTCACCTTTCAAAAGAAGAAAAATAAGTAATGGAGAAGCTTAGTGATTTTTCACATAAGTAACTCCAACACTTTTATATAATTTTTAATGCATTTTCTATTTTATTATTATTATTGTTTTATAAGTTGAAAGGACTATATCTATGAATAATATGCATTTAATATAACTTCTAATGCATACACATAGTTAGGTGTGTCTATAGAATGTAATTTTATCATCCAATGAATAAAATTATAGCTTTTTTCTCTGGAAAATGTAAGATAATTTAATGTCAATTTAGATAGATATAGTTAAACAAAAAACTTATATTGACCTTATATATATATTTCATATATATAATTGAAATATATTGTTTGAATATCCATATTAACTAATATATTTCAATATGAACGTTCATTATATAATTATATATATATATATATCTATATCTAATCTATAATCTATATCCTATAATATATATATATATATTCAATGGCAAGAAAGAATAACTAAAGTAAAAAAATCAACTTTTTCCCTAATATATTGTAGGATTTGTATGTTATAACTCATTTCTCAGTTTAATATTATCTTATATTACTCAATTTGATTATATACTATATTTATATGAAGTAGTATAGATCCATTTTAACCATGGATCTAACAAGAGTAAAGAGGGATCAAATCTTGTTGAGAGTTTAATTTGTCAGATTAAATCCCTTAAGATTAATTGTCAACCCAAGGTTTGTAAGCACGAATTGCCTTGCACTTTCTCTGTTCTTGCTAGGTCAGAGTTTAATCGTTTCCTTATAATTATTTATGGAATAAAAACTTGCAAATCTTATCGTCTAATGAGAAAACCCAACAATCAAATTTAACCTAAAAGCTTCACGAGTTCTAGTATTCAATCTGTACTTAACTATGCATTCCTAGTGACAAAAACGAGCTTCTATTCACACCAAACTCTAATCAAACTTTGCATGTTGGTACCAGACTCTCTATGAAAAATCACTCAATCATTTTCAACAAGCATTCTATGTTGACAATTCTTACTGAAAGAAATCAAACAGTCTTAACCACACCGCTTATTAAACTATTGATGCCATAATCATTCGCTCCCAGAGCAACAATGACACTAATCTAGAGAAATCCAATTACTAATTCAATGAGTGATCTATTATGATAGTACTTCAATCAACCAATCATTCTATACTTAAGAGCTTATTTCCGGATCAAGGTTCAGGGTTTAAGTACCAATTGGAAGAATTACTATGTTTTGTTGTTCTATCTTCAATGGATCACTTACAGGATTTAATAAATAAAAGCAACTCTGATACTTACCTTACTTAATGCCCAGTTATCAGTCCTAGAGAATATACCTAATTCTATGCTACAATCATGCAAAATCCCTACCACTATGCTGTTGTAAGTCATAACAATGATCTAATCATGAAGCAGACACCCTAACGCATGAACTGAGAAAGGAGTCAATCATTCAAAGAAGACTGTCTTTTGCACAGAAGTGAGGATAATCGTTTCAATTCACCACCGATATTGGCAATTAAATGAACAGGAGAAATAATTGATAACTATAGGATTGGTCTTTTGAAAATGTTCCTGTAATGTTATGTACCAATTTGCAGCGCATCAATCCACAATGAAACAAACCAATTAATCATTCATGCAAACCAGACATCCTTGTATTTAAGTTACTAATCCAATAACTTAATCAAATTTGTTAAATCTTTGAAAGATCTAGACAGTGCCAGTCTATATTCAAGTTCCTCTGCAATGCTATAGTTGGGATCAATCTAAGTCAATTCTTTTCAGTGAAATAGAGGTTGATTTAGAGGAAATAGACAAAACCTATCCTATTCAATTGAGGTCATCATTCACCTATATTTTTTGAAAGATTTAAGGACTTCAACATCAACTGTTGGTGACAATCCCAATCAATGTATCAGTGACCATACAATGTGTTCAAGGTGAGGGCAAATCAAAGCGATGGAGTGGCTCTGGTTTGGAAGGCACAAAATCACACCGAAATCTAATTGCAATTCATGAAAATGGTAAAGACTTCTGCAATCACCCTATTAATCAATCAATCAATAATCATCCATGCAAACTGACTTGTAAGTGGAAAAGGAGATTGAACGAATCTAAGTTCGTAGTGTCACTACTAATACAAATATAAGAAATCCCAGATGGGTGGGCCTAGCCACACCTGGGGTTGATAGCTTACAGTAACTAAACGATTTGGTTCACAGTCAAAACATGGACTCCATTCCAATCAACGCATTCGAAAACGGCTTCAGAACAAGAGCAACATCACAATTATATTAAAACCGGTTGCGATCATAAAGTAAAAATGCTTCATAAGTTCGGTGCCAGTTTAACATATTACATCCCTTGCCTTTATAGGCATTCACTTATAATAAAACATAAAACTAAAAATAACCATTGAACAACATTACTCCTTCCAGGTGAGTTGGTTTGAACAACCATCTTGAATTTGTTTATCAACTCGTAACCAACTCCCAATTTTGCATATGATGTAGTCAAAGGAAATCGGGCAAATATCTCAGGATCATGATGCGTTATTATTATGGTTGCGCCATTTCATCTTCCAGAATATGCTGCACCTTATCCATTTCGTTACTTGAGTACCAATTCTGCATATAGCACTTGAGTACCGAAGTAGAAAGTCTTCATGCATCAACTGCTACTTCTAGTATCATCTTGCACATTTTGCTGAGAGTCTACACTCGATTGTAATAATAAGTTAGTTTAAAAATATGCTACTTCTATTCACTTAAATCTACCAACGAATAGCTAAATGCAACCATGAGAAGGTTTACCTCAAGTGGGGAGTAGAGTTAGGATTAGGACAGTAACTTAGCAGAGAAATAGGTTCCATGGTACCAAAAAGGGGTCAAAATGGGGATTGAACTAACAGTAATAAGAAAAAAACAGAGGATCAACAAATCTCATTATATGAAACCTCATTTTAGAATGCAAAAATTGAAAAAATATTTACACGTCTAGAGATTTAATCCATTTTAGTGCTTGATAAATATATGATTAAGATAGAGTATTTCTGTCTCTTTCTATAGAGACCATGTGTAATTTTTCAATGTTGAAATTCTATTTTTTGAATAATTTATTATTATTAATATTTTATATTAAGGGGGAGGTAGGAGTGGGAGGGGTGTTAATGAGCCCTCATGAAGAAGCATAGATGAAATTTGCATGGGGGTTAGGGAAAACCACCAATAATCAAGCAAAATAACTTGCTTTGTGGCAAAGATTAAAAATAGCGATATAAAGCAGGAAGGAGGAGGGCTAGGGTTTTGGTGGATGAGGACACCAGCAGCGGAGATGATCTGACCAATCTGTCCTGTCCGCATTCTTGAAGTAGAGAAGGTGAGCATGGAGTGAAGGTCTAAACGAGAAAAGACAAATCGGGGTTTTTCAGACCGTCGCAAGAAGGAACGAAAGGAAGAGCAAGCGCTGAGGGGTCGAATGGAAACAAACGGGGGGAAGGGAGAGATCCCCTCCTACAAGAGCATGGCAACGGGGGAGGCAAGCAAGGAGTGTATGCGGAATGGAATGAAGCCGAATAATGGAGGAAACTCAGCTAGCAGAGAAAACTGGCAGATGGGCCTGCGAGGTAAATGTCTCCTAAGGGCATCGAAGAAACCCAGGTTCGTAATACCAAGAAACAAACTTGAAGAGTATAGGAGTTACATGAAAGGCTATGCATTAATATGCGAATTTGTAGGGTTTTGGCTGATAGAGAAAGACTTATCGAAATGGATACAACAGAGATGGAAACGTAAGGGGCATGTGGAACTAAAACTAGGAGCGAAAGGTTTTCTTACTGTGATTTTCTCTAATACAGAAGACAAGGAAAGGATCTTTGAGGGAGGACCTTATTTCATGAATAATGAAGGCCTTTTTATGCGGCACTGGGTAGACTGCTACAATCCAGACAAAGAGAAAATGCTTGCAGCCCCGGTCTGGATAAGACTCTTCGGGCTTCCAACAGAGTTCTGGGACCCAGAGATTCTAGAAGGTATAGGAAATACAATAGGGTCTTTTGTGAAAGTAGCAGAATCCACAAAAAGAGGAATATATACATCATATGCCAGAATATGCGCATATATGAATATAATTGAACCTCTCCCATACTTCATTGAGCTAGAATACCATGACGAGATCTGGCAACAACCAGTGGATTACGAGCATATACCTTTTCGATGTAGAAGATGTCACGAATATGGGCATCTCTTCAGACAATGTCCATTAAATAAAACAGAGGATGTAAGGGAGAAGAGAGAAGAAGAGAGAACAACAACAAAGGAACTTGAACAGGGGGAAGAGGGTTTTAAAGAAATATAGCAGAAAAAGAAATAAGGGTTTAACAAACCACAGCGACAAATGCCGAAAGAAAACATTAACCTGGAGTTGAAAAACAAATTCAAAGCCCTCCAGGAAGAAGAGATTGAGATGGGGGAAAGTGAATATAGCGAGGAAGAGACAATGGAAAACTCAAAAGAAACAGGAAAACAAATATCGGAACAAAAGGGTATAGAACATGGGGAAACAGAGGAAAACGAAGAACAGCCAAATGAACAAATACAAATGGAAATAGACCCTCAAAAAGATAGAGGAGGGGAAGAGGAACACATAATGAGAAAGCTATTGCAGGAATGGAGGATGCTAGATGAAAGATTCATCCCAGAGGAGCAGAAGCAATTGTATAAAGAAGCCTTTCAAAAATATAAAGAAAAAGTAGGGGTAACAACAGCTAACAAATTGGAACCAATAGATTTACAAGGAAAGTGGATCGTGGGAATGAGCAGCTCTGGCAAAGGAGGAAGAAAGAGGGGCAGGCGATCAATGAGCGAGACAATTCAGGAGGTTGGAGATATGTTGGTGAACTCTGGAAGGGTCATACCTCTATCAGAGGTATTCCAAACACCACCAAGATTGTTAAAATGATCATTACAAGTTGGAACATCAGAGGCCTCAACAGTATAGGTAAACAAAGATACCTAAAGGATAGATTGAAAAAGGATAAACCAAGTATAATGATAGTCCAAGAAACAAAAATTAGCACAGAAAGAATGAAAGAAATAATGAGTAGGGGTAACACCAGATACGAAATAATGGGACAGGACGCAACTGGCAGCGCGGGAAGATTGGCAATTTTATGGAATCCAGAGGAAATTCAATTTTAAAACTAGATAAGCCTCCTGCGAATCCTCTCAGGAACATTCAAGGTAATAGGATCATCAGAAAGCATGGTATTAACAGGAGTGTATGGTCCACATACACCTGTAGAACGAAAATGATTCCTCCAAAATCTAAAAGCAATGAGAAGACTTATTCTAGAGAAGCCATGGATTACAGGGGGCGATTTTAATATGATAAATACCTTAGAAGAAAAGAGGGGCGGGATGAGAAGGATAGATTCAGATATGGAAGCGTTCAGAGATATGATATCAGAACAAATATTGGTGGATATCCAGACAATAAATGGCACCCATACTTGGAATAATCGTAGAGGAGGAACAAATCAAATAGCTTCAATATTGGATAGATTTCTTATCTCTGAACAAATCATGGTGAAAGATGTATTCATAGAAGCCATGATCCTACCAGTAGTAGGATCAGATCACAGGCCAATAAAGTTGGAGATAGATCTCAAACAGAGCCCCAAAAGAAGGTCGTTTAGGTTTGAAGCTTTCTGGCTGAGAGACCAAAAGTTTTTACCTAAAATAGAAGAGTGGTGGACTAAAAGCAATCAAAGTGGAAGAAGTAAGATGAAAAATTTTCAACTTAAATTTAAAGAGCTTAGAGGAAGAATAAAAAAATGGAATAAAGAGGAGTTCGAGGGCATATTCAAAGAGCAGTAGTGCTTAGAATAGAAAATGAGTGAACTGCAGCAGAAGGATATATTGGAGGGCAGGAATGAGGATAGAAGTAGAGAAGAAGGCATTGTAATATGCCAATTAGAAGAGCGAAGGAAACAGGAAGAAATATTATGGAAACAAAAGTCCAGAGTTCAGTGGCTCAGAGAAGGCGAGAGAAACACAAAGTTCTTCTACAAGGCTATGATTCAGCATAGACAGAGAAATAGGATCTTCTCAATTAAAAACAAGGAAGGCCAGCGCATAACACAGCATGAGGAAATGGAACAGGACCTGGTAAATCACTTCAGAAGTTTACTCACTGAACCCCAGAGAAATAGAACTGAAGCCATAGGAAGGATCGGTAAGGAAATTCCCAAGATTGTAACTAGAGATCAAAATTTAGCCCTGATGAGGGGAGCAACCCTAGAGGAAGTGGAGGAAATAGTGAAGGGCTTGAAAAGGAACAAAACCCCAGGCCCTGATGGATATACAGCGGAATTTTACCAAGCTTGCTGGCATTTCATAGGAGAAGAAATCTTAGAAGTGGTGGAGGAAGCGCGCATACATCAAAAGGTATGGCCTGGACTAAATTCTACTTTATTAACTCTCATCCCCAAAGCGGCAAACTCAGAATCAGCAGAGGGCTTTAGGCTGATTGCCCTTTGCAATGTGAGTTATAAGATTATAGCCACCTTAATGGTCAAAAGACTCAAACCTATCCTACCCAGCATAATCTCCCCAGAACAGACTGGGTTCGTGGAAGGGAGGCAAATTTTAGATGGTCTGGTAGTATCTCAAGAAGTTATACACGCTTTGAAACAAAAAAAGGAACCAGGCATGATGATTAAGCTGGACCTGTCAAAGGCATACCACAGAATAAACTAGAAGTATTTGGAATCCATTCTTCAAGCCTTTGGGTTCTGTAGCAGATGGGTGGAATGGATACTGAGCGTGATATCCACACCAAACTTCTCCATTCTCCTAAACGGTACCCCAACTGCAACCTTTAATGCCTCGCGAGGCCTGTGCCAAGGAGACCCCCTGTCTCCTTGCCTGTTTATAATAGCATCTGAAGGGTTGGGGAGGTATATTAAGAAGGAGCTAAGAGAAAGGAAAGTTAAAGGATTGCCCTTATGGGGTAACAACATCCCAGTTATGCACCAATAGTTCGTTGATGATATCATGATATTCTGCAAGGTATCATTGCGAGAAATCAAAAAGGTAAAGGAGATCCTGGAGGCATTCATGGATGCTTCTGGAACTGAAATAAATAAGGATAAATCGAGTGCTTTCATTTTCAACTCACCAGAAATGGTTAAAGTCCACTTGACCAGAATCCTGGGGTTCAGAAAGGGAGAGCTGCCCACCAAATGCTTAGGAACCATGCTTGATATAAGCTCGCTAAGGATATCCAATTGGCAACCCATTATAGAGAAACTGAAGACCAGATTAGAAAACTGGGCCTTTAGATCTCTTAATATAGCAGCTAGGCTGGTGCTTCTTAAATCAACATTGCAATCAATCCCTATCTACCCCTATCGGTTATGGCTATTCCGAAAGGAGTCTACACCAAAATGATTGAAATATACAGGAAATTCCTATGGGGAGGACCAAAATAGCAGAAGAAATGGGCCCTATGTTCATGGAACAGACTAACAAAAACAAACGAGGACGGTGGGCTAGGGATAAGAGACCCAGCTACTTTAAATCAAGTCCTAGCAGTGAAACTTTGGTGGAGGTGGTTGAAAGGCGGCAAGGATCTATGGAAGGAAATATGGACTTTGAAATATAACATGCCCACAACAGTTGAAGAAATCACGAGAAAAGAAGAAATGCCAAAAGGATCTGTGATATGGGAACTGGCATGTCAAAATAGAGACATCATAAATAGACATGCTTTTTGGGAAATAAGAAATGGAAGGATAGCAAAATTTTGGGAGGAGGCCTGGCAACAGAGGGAGAGATTGATGGAAGCCCAGGAGTTGCAAAATATTTACAGCGAAGCCAAGGCTAAAGGCTTAATCCTAGTCAAAGACTACTGGAAGGAAGGAAAAGAAAATGCGATGTGGAGAGAATGGAAAGGACCTGAAGAATGGGGCAATAACATTGAGGAGGAACTAAAAGCCAGGATAATAAAGGAGATGGACTCAAGAAGGATTAAAAATAGAGATGGACCTGATATCCTCAGATGGGGTGGAAATACAAAAGGTATTTTCTCAGTCAAGGAAGCCTATGCCATAAAATCCAAGCAAGCACAGGAAGCCCAAACTCAAGACTGGAAACAATTATGGAAGAATAGGTGGTGGCCAAAGGTTACCTTGTTTGCATGGCTAGTTGGTAGAAAACGCATACTTACTTGGGACCAAATACAAAAAAGAGGGTTCTTGGGACCACCAAGATGTAGCTTATGTGACCAAAACGGAGAAGATCAGGAACACATCATAAATGGCTGCCCGGTAGCTCAGTTTCAATGGCAAGAAACTAGATGCCTCTTTGGAAAGTCAAACCGAGACCCCCTAGACATAATACAAACTCTATTCCAATGGGGAAAGGGACAATTTCAAAACCCGATGATCAGAAGAGCATGGTACCTGGTAATGGGCTTCAACATATGGAACATATGGAAAGAGAGAAATCGAAGGATTTTTCCAAGGTAAGAGATCTAAACCAAAGGATTTATGGAAAAGAACTCAGAACCAAATAAGAGAAACAATCCTATCGGAAACATGGTGTTATCACTTAAAACCATAGTTCACCTATGTCCAAAGATTCATATAAGAAAATTTTTGGTTTAAGTCAATAGGTTTTTAGGTGTGTCACTTTTAAATTAGTTTTTCCAAAGGTATTGATGTGAGTCCTTGTTAAAAAAAAAAAACCGTTAGATACCCTCTCTCATGATAGTTAAAGCATGTCTTGTCTTGATTGTATCATTCTGATTTTGCACAGTTTCGCAGCGCGATATGATTAGCTAGTTTAGCTGCGCAATCATTTTTCCACCTTTCCGCAGCATATCATTGAGCAGCCATTTCGTAGCGCGGGGTGTCATTTCATAACTGCCTGTGCTACGAAATCGGGGATTCGGGGTTTTTAGCAGCATATTTCCTTGAAATGTCAAATCTCGGGAGGTGAGTCATTAGAACCGTTCATATGTTGTCAGTCGACGTCCTCTCCAGGTCATGATAGGATTCATTCCGCCATCAGATATAGGATCACACACATGACAATTATTTTAAGGAATCTTATGAGGTATGGTAGTGTCATAATGATGCATTAACGTACCTGTTCTATGATGAGCGTTTGAAAAAACGCAAAGAAGCCCGAGTTCTCATTTTAAAAGAGATCACTGCAAGCGAGCCTGCATTCCAAAGCCAAAGCTGTTGTGTAAATTGAAGTTGCTGATTAAGTTCTCTGTGTAAGAATATTTTGAGCGAGATGGAGAAAAGAGAGCATAGATCCGGAAGATGTCTGAGAATCGAACCAGAAGGACTTGATCTCACGCTCAAAGATGAAGGTGTTGCACGAGCTTTTAAAGAGGCTAGTTGCTGGAGGTTCCGTGAAAAATTGAAGGGCGGACACACAGAGGTAACTAAAGCCTTTGCATTAAATTTCAGTGGTTTGAATTCTAAGGTTACATTACTAGAGTTCCCTGTGTCCCCGCAAGCTATTT